>BEXV01000736.1:71637-109879 GCA_003118195.1 Hemicentrotus pulcherrimus
CCCACCCGACCCCCCCCCCCCCCCCCCCCCTCCCCACCATGCGATACACACAACACCCGACCACACTTCCACCACACAATGTTCCTATCCCCATCAGAATACCCCACATTGGAGCGACAGGCTAACGGAAACTATCTATTCAAAATCATTTAAACGAGGCTACAATAGCTACAATATCCCAGTGTTAAAAGTTCATGAAAACTTCAATTGTTCCCACTCAACGACATTCACCCCCAACACACAATCACACACACACACGCACGCACGCACGCACTTCCGATTCATCATATATTAATATTAATAATATCAATATTCCGTGCTTATATAGCGCTCTATACATCAATCCGACGGTGTGCCTAAGCGCTTTACAGATATATCTTTACCCTGGTCATCGGATTCAGGCTTACCCGCACACAATGTATGCACATTTTCCACTCCCTGGGGAGCATTCCAGCCAGTCGCCATTGTACAAGCGCACACTTGCTCGTTCAACCGGAGCCCCCTGCAAGTAGCTGGAAATACGCTACGCCATTGCTGAAGAAGGTGGTGCTTGCAGTCATCTAATAAAAGCTTATCAATGGGATCACGTTACAAAATGAATGGATAATTCACTCACGATTAAACAGTCATGATTGCTTATCGATACAACCAATTCAGTGCGCACAGGTACGCCGAAAGCGGAAATTAGCTGAGATGCTTTAACTTTCAAATATGAATACAAATGAGCATTCTGTTATCAAATATAAGAATGATTGTATTAACTTTAACAAACTGCGTGATTAATATATAATAGCCATCTCGTGAAATCATTACTGAAATACTGATTCATGCTATCAATCACAATGCCTCATGACAAATTGTTATTTATCCTCTTCAAATGAGCCTGCTTTGGCGTTTAAAATCGCAAGTTTGCCTTGATAAAGCGGAATAAATCAGGATTTCTGCAATGGTTTGTAGGTCATAACCCTTTCGGCGGAAGACGAAGACCGTGTGTAATATGATTGATGTTAGCCCTGAAGGTGTTTATAATTATCGCCTAGTATTTACCCATCACACCCTCCGCGTATTGGACGAATAGCCTGTCATTGATTGAATACATCGTGTATCACTTATCCGGCTGTAAAGTGGGTAAAGGGACAAAATGGCGCCGACGAGGGTTTACAATATCGGCGCTTTGCTTAAATGATTGGCTTCCGATATTATGAAGGAATGTAGAAAACACTTCACGTGACATTTAGATTGTGATAACGTTTCGTCTTTAGCTATCCGTCATAGTGCATAACAGCCAACCCATCATCGAGGGAAGAAAAGACTTTAATTGATCTGTGTCACGTGATTGATGTGTATTGCTAATCCTTTTGTCAAACTCATTTTCAATATGTGTTTGTCGGAAAAGGAGGTTTAGAATACATAATGGCCCGAATTCACAAAGCAAGGTTTGAGCTCAGACCAAGGTTTGAGGTCAAACCTCCTTTTGTTCCGCCAAACCTCCTTTTGTTATTTACAAGGTTTGTAATTAACAAAAGGAGGTTTGGCGGAACAAAAGGAGGTTTGACCTCAAACCTTGCTATGTGAATTCGGGCCTATAAGTTCGGAAACTAGGATTTGACTAAATTTTCCCTGTAATATTCTCGTTTCGTTCGACTTTATTTTGAATCATATTTGTTGAGTCAGATGTGATTTATTGAGCTGAAGTAGATGTGAATAGTACAGTGACACCGGAGTGGACTACTTCATTCCTGCCTTGCTGTTGTCTAAAGGTGTATCGCCTGTGCATGAATTCAATTTTCTTAGCTTCTTGTTATTGAATTTTTCTCATTACATTTGGTAATCTTAAAGCCTGTTAACTTTTAAACTATTATAAAATATGCCTCTTTATTCTTACAGGTACTTGGTAACAGTGTTCAGATGAGAGAAAATGGTGTTCGTCGGGTAGTGACCTCAATGCTAGATGTACAATTAAAGATAATCTGAAAGTTTGAGTAAAAACAGACCATTATTAATGATAACAATAGGGAAAACTGATCTGATCGATTCCTTAATTCTCCTAATTATATTATTACAATTTAATTACATTTTAGGTGAATGTGAATTGTCACAAAGCAATGAATTGGCTCACCATTCCAGACAATGAAGTGTTGAAAGATGTTTAAAAGCTTGTTTTGTTATGTCTTTTTTTCATTGAAAAACGGTTGGGAAAATTTACTGTTAGGTGGTGTTACACAGTGACGCCTTCAAAGAAAACCATGAATATCTTTGTGGTTTGAGAATTTGTTCAGGATTTGTTGCATGTTAAAGAGTTAATACAGTAGAAGGAAAGTATCATTTCACACAAAAATTACGCAATTTTTTCATCAACCTTCAATAATGTTACGGAGTCACTTTAAAGGTGTATTCCTTGACCAAACTGTCTCTCCTGTGAATTGAACCCGGGACCTTGGCTCTGCTGGTACGCCATCAGTTGGGTTTTTGGTCATGCAGATGCCTTGTGAAAGAACCTGTATAGAAACAAGAGCAAAAAGGACTGTGGAGCCATTGTGCGGGAAAAGCCTCAAGGATGTTATCCTGTCATCTATTAATTTGTATTGATTAATTTGTATTTACTTATCTATTTCTTTAATTACCTCACATCTTAATATTCAAAATATATTACAACTATTCATTTATATAGGGACCACAACAACATGTGACATGAAAGTTAGGTTCAAGCATTGCTATCTCTCCTCATTGTTCGAACATGAGTGCGTTTGAAGGATCTTACCTTTTAGCTTGCATTTCGTGTATGATATTTTCCCACAGTATAACATGTAAAAAAAAAATAGAAGAGTGATAGCTCAATGTCAAACTTTAACCTATAGGGTGATTTATACGGTATTTTCACTTCAACCAGTGAAATTAAGCACTTTTCAGCACATTTCTTCCCCTAAGGATTCTTCAATTAATTATCCCCTGACATGTGGAAAGCACATTATATCTGATCACTATCAAGTGGGTATATCTCTTATATGGTTTCTTTCAATCTACATGGCTTCATCACGTTTTTATCACGTTTATTATGTTTTAAAAGTATCATGAGTTCCCTATAAGAGGAAGGTAATTAAAAAAAAAAGAATTATTTCGTATACTTTTTGTTATATATATTTATTTATTTCCATATTTATTAATCTATTTATTAATACATAAGGTATACAGTGAATGGTCATGATACAAAATGAGGTGAGTTTGGTAAATAATGAAGATATACATACAGACGGCAATTGGCAGTATGTCATGTCTTCTCTAATAATAGTCATGAAAATAAAACACTCATCGCTACATCTGTGAAGTTAAACCATCTTATTTTTTAGAACTCTTTAATAATAGTTTATTATATATTCATCATTTCATAGTCACATGCATATTATAAATCTCGTGCAGAACATTTCTAAAATTTGTGTATAAACTATGGTTTCATTTTTATATGGTTTCTAAACAACCCTAACCTTGAATTTTTATATTTCAGGGAGAGATGAAGAAAGCTTTTTAACTTTCCATGGGTTGATTTCTCTGATGTCTTTTCTATCGCGAAATACCGACGGGCTTATATTAAAAATGGGAACTTCGAAGCACTAATAGTAGTTAAAATTTAACGTTACAAAACAGAGGGAGGGGGGGGGGGTGCGAATACCCATTTCCTGGTTGATAGGTGAGTAAAACCTCAGATCTTCCCAAACCCCATCAAACAATGCAAAATCCCCCTTTATTGATTGGAAATGATGCCCATGTTGAGAGGACAATTAAATATTACAATGCTTTATTTTCTGCCTTATGTGCGTATTTCACCGGCATACCTCCCCCCCCCCATTATTAAAATTCAAGGTGCCCCTTACTTTGATTCTTGTGGTAATATCACCATTCTGTCTGCTTTGCTCTTTAACAAAAGTTGCAGTTCTGAAAATTGCTAAATTAGCTGTTCATAATAAGAGCAGCTCCGTTAACGTGATTAGGTACAATATATGCCCGTCACCATCGACAATATCTCCATTATCCTTTAATTTATGATAATGGAAAGAATCTTGCCCTTTAAAAGAATCACGTGACAACCACACCCTCATTCAGTTTTAAATATATGTTTCCCTTTCGGTCAATGTTCGCTCAATGTTTACGTCTAATACCAACGTTTTTAACCATGTTCACTGTTTCACCAGAATCTTGCACAAATGAATCTTGACACGTCATTTCCAAAACAATGTTGCTCAGAGAAGCGCCTATGGATTAATGTTATCAATGTATCATTTGAAAGCATATCGTATCTACTTTATGAAAAGCATGAACTTATATTAATACAGCTCGTAACTGTTTCAAATAAATGTAATGCTTCCTGGGAGAAATTTCAATTATTTAAACATATTTGTGGCTCGTAATAAGTTTCATATTATGTGTTTGTTTTCGAGTTTAGTTTATTTTCTGGGATGCACTGTCAACATGATCGCAACTAATTTCGAAAATAAACTGAAGGGCGATTTCAATACCCTATTGTATGTCCCATAGAGTTCACGTTCGGATTACGTAACACGTCATTGTCATGTTAGCATATTACAATATACGCACAAGGCTATTGAAATTGGTTGATTTTTCGAAAGTAGAAGCTATTGTGTTCGTTTTACATGTATTTGTGGAGATAAACTACAAAGGCTGCGCAATGGGAATCGAATCCGGGTCCTAGGCTAAGTGCCTTAACCGCTAGACCAGGGAGTCTGTATTCGGTTACAACAGATACCCGTCTCCGCCAACACACATGCAGCACGACCCACATACGCACACGCACACAGTCACGCCCATAGAAATCAATAACGCCATACTGCCATACTTGATCCATGACAATCTTCTTGCACCCCACACCACTACTTGACAGGCTGCCCGATAGAGCATGATGGAGTCAGGAGGTGATAGGAACAGACCCTATTTTGCATCCATTTGCTTTATCAGCCTCGCTGATGTTAACAAGGTGCTTTCAGCATCTTCGATACGAATGTTTGGTTCCTAAAGGCCCATCTTTTATCATCCCTAGATATGTGCCAAATGTTTTTCCTCTATTCTCCCCACGTCATCAATGGGTATAATGACGTGCTGAGTTTTTGTGCGCATGACTTGTGGTCTGGCGGCAAAAAGGGTATCGTATATCCTTCCTAAAAGGCGCTCCCCATGATGCAGTTACAGACATTAGATAGGATCTAAACGCCGTTTCATCGCTTGGAGATCATGGAGATCAAAATCATCTCTTTGTTTATAGAAAACTTCCGAGGCAACAAACATATGGAGGGAGAGAATCAGATTGCGTGCATAAACATCAACCTTCAGTAAGATGAGCCTGTTGAGAGAGAGTTCCGAAAAATAAAAAAATAACGAAATAAAAAGCATATGTTTAGCCTACGGGAGAAAGCAAAGTCGCTATCTCTCTCTCTTTCATATTCAGATATATGGGTTATATTTTCTAATCTAACTTATGTTTATTCCATTTACAATGTTCAGAGGCAAAGATAAATAAAACCCATACAACCCGGAAAAGCTGCTACAAAATTTAATACATATATTTAGCCAAATACATATTTACAGTATTATACTCGGTAAATTAGCCCCTTACCAGAAGCACAACGTAAATGTCCCTAAAGAATGATAGTCATTGCAAATTTAAAACAGGGGAATTATATTGGACCATTCAGAATAGAACACAATTTCACCTTTATAGTATTTCATAATAATATATAACAGGTTTATCATTTGCCCATATGATTTCAATATTTTTCTTGTTTATGAGATTTATTTCGATTAACTTAAATGCTGTTTAAGGGCTGCCTTCTCTATGTCGTTATCATAAATAGTTTTATTTTATAGATATAATAACACGTAAACTTATTTTAGGAAATTAAACAAGCCATAACCAAACGACAATCAATTCTATGTATCATTGTTTGTTTTTTCATCAATTAATTGAATCTCTGTTTTGTATCCTATATTTGTTCATTGTGAAGTATGTATGAGTCTTTTATTTACATGTGGACAAAACAAATAATCATGGCAAACGTACGTTGGACAAATAAATACGTGAAATGAAATGAAATAGAATGAAAATAACATTTGTGTTAGATATCAAAAGTGAAGATTCATTTCAACCTCTTCTTAGAACCTAACCTATCTTGCCACCATTTCCCAGACGTAAACAGGTTACAAATAATGCAAATCATATCCATTAGCCTAGAAACCTTTTTGATGAGGATTGTTTTTAATGATATCACTCTCTATGGTAATGACAATCGATAAACCATTCCGTTCATTGCTAAGCTGTGTAATGGTACATGAGCTTCAATGTTCAGTTCCAAATCTGACTATCAACCGTGGAAAAGGAAATAAATTGTTATGAAGGAAATAGTTATTTCTTGAATCATTCCTATAAAAGAATAACATAATACGAACATTTATGTCGTTGTTCGGTGTCATCGAGTATTCCTCTGCCCCTGGTGACCACATGGACAAACCATCGTCAGGCTACTCTGTCGATGTGCAAGTTTGCAATCCCTCTCAAAAGGTATCGTTTAACAACACAAAATCTGAGATCATGGCTCTACGTGTTATAGGCGTTTGTGATATGGTGTAATATTGAGGCCCTCAAAAAATTGCGCTTCAAATGAAGTGCCTCTAAAAAGTAAAAAATCTTTGAGCGCCCGGTTTTACCACACTAATTGTTTTCCAATAGACTGAAGTGTAATATAAACCGTTGGAAAATGATCTTTGACATTTTTAATTTCAATCATAAATATCTCAATAATCGGACGGGGGATCTGCTTGTAAACGTCATGGGATTCCTGACTGACCTAAAGGTCTATAATTATGATTGCAGCATGACCTAATCCAGGATTTCGTTTAGAATCGGAGTCATAGGATACCCAATACCCAATTGGGTATCACATGGCGTTTACAAGCCGATCACCCGTCTGATTATCAAGATATTTATGATTGGAAATCGAAATCAAATTTTGCGTTTTCTCACTGCTTTCATAACACTACGGTCTATTGGAGAAAATGAGTATGGTAAAATCGGTCACTCAAGGATTTTTATTTTTTTGAGGCACTTCTTGATCATTTTGAAGCGCAGTTCTTTTAGGGCTTCAATATTACACCATATCACAGACACTGATAATACGCAGGCCCTTGCATCTCAGATTTTACTTTGTTAAACGATGCCTTTCATGACTTGCTGCTTCTTTGGTCATACCATATATTCATCCAATCATCTGCCATCATCTTCTACTCATACCCTGCAATTTGCTACGTATGGTATCTTGCTCTATACCCTTTGATCTAATACAATGTGTCCAAAAAGCCAAGTCTCTGTTTCACAAATATGGCCTACAAGGAACAAATTGGTTGTCGCTGATCAATCGCGGATGTGTGTGTTCTCCTGCCGACCATATGATTTATATTATTAGTTATATTGTGTTTCACATGATGATGCTCAGTTATACTATCTGTTTGTTTGATTGTTTAAAAAAAAAATTCTCTTGAAGTGTGGTAATATATGGGATTAGCCTCAGCAGGCAAATGGCCTTTGTTGATCCCTTACATCCACCACCCTTCATCCTTCTTTCAAAGTGCCATGATGTTATATTTATATTGTTTATTTCATACTTATTTGTTTGAATATCTTCTGATGTGTTTTTAAAGAGATATGAAATAAAATTGAATTGAATTGAAGCACCCTGCGCCAACGTCACTTTTCAAACAAGTCTAATTTCCTTCTCTCTGCTTTTTTTTTTGTGTTACTTTCCAGCATTCAGTTTCATACAATATGAATATTCACATGACACCGAAAGGGGATGTCGTAATTATTGTTTAATCAAGATATCTACTGAATGTACTATCGAGTTAATAAAAAGCAAATAGTGTAAAGTAGTGTAAAATGAAATGTTTACTAGAAACTCCATACTTTCTTAGGAATTAAAAGACCCTTACCAAAAGATTTGGTTAATTTAAACAAAACTTTCATGTACAGAACAACTTTAGTCCTACAAAGCTTTTGGCATCAATGTGTATTTCCTATTCCAGTCATTATTTTCAATCTTGTCATTTTGCAGTAGTTTGATTACAGAGAGTATCTCGCTGAAATAGGATTCAGCTTTCATGTCTTAGAGAAGTCGATCGATAAGATTTCTAATTTAAATATCACTTTAGCAAACAGATGAATGTCGTAGCGGAGATGTACATACATGGGGGACAGGCGATTACCCCTGGAAGCCGCGTCATAATGTCTGTTTCGTTCCTCTCAGATTCCTCTTTGAAGGAACGTTGAGAGCGGGGAAAAAAAGAGCAGAAATTCTGTCAGCGACAATGCGTAATTCATAACGGTCTGCATGGTCATGATGGTCGTCTGATAAAAATCGAAGTGACGCCGTGCTGAGGACTAGCAACCAGTCACGATTTCTTGTCATTCAAACTCGGGCAAACACCCGCCGTATTGTGTGGGGGTAAGACCTACTGAGAAACGTAGCCTCCAAACTCCCTAAATCCCCTTTCATGTGCAGAAGCAATGAGAGATTTTAACCGACAAAGAAATGAGAATTTGAACACACTAATAACTAGTTTCTATTTGATTTGGAATAAGCAAGGCAATTTTTGGTCGAAATTTCGAACACAAAATAGAATAACAGACCTTCATGTCGCCATTCGTAGCACCGACTCTGAGGTTTCTCGATGGAAAAAAAGGAAAGTAAACATGCTAAAGACAGGACTGGTTTTCAAAAACTGAATGAATTAGATAAATTGTATTTGATTTAGTACTTCCTTCAATATTCACGAAATAGAATCTGTAAACATATCTGAAGATAGAACTGAGAGTTTTTGTTAATAGAAGTGGAATTTTCTTTCAAAAGAATCATATCGGGGTTTCAAGCGGCACGACATTCCTCTTCCTCTTCTTAAATTATATCATTTGAAACTTATTGATTATATTTTGAACAATCTTTATCAGGGCTCTTTACATTTTGACATTGTATCATTGCTTTCTGAGACAAAACAATGTTCTTTCACGTTCTTCCATTCTTCACCTTCTTCCTTAACGTTATGTTTTACACTTAAATACATATTACCAAACACCGTCGTTATTATGTGTTGATATTTTTCACTTGACGAAAATACAGTACTCTATATCAAAAACAGAAGTGCTTTAAAGCAAACCTAAATTAAAATCCGTACAAATCAATTATCGCCGGTTGATGGAACATCTCGCATCTTTATTTCAATTCATCCGGCAATGAATATATTTCGACCCAGAAAGCAAATGACTCGAAACACAAAACATATACGTACATTTCGGAAATTGTATCGTTCATGATCACTTTAAGCACGTTAACGATTTTGCTAACAGTGTGTTTTGATGTGGGATCTTGAAAATAGTGATAGTATTTATGTTTAATACATTATTTAATGACTGATCTACTTGATGATGTCTCTACATGGATTTATGTTATCAATTTTCTGATACTGTTAATAATTTACTTTTAATATGTTCATTATCTATTGACTCTCTTATTTTACATTGTTATATCTTTTATTGTACATGAAGTTATATTGAATACATCATCATGTGTTTTAACATGCATTGGAAAATTGTGATCGACCAAGGAAACGCATTGGTGTTCACACATTGTGATAAACTTCGAAGAAATATATAAAAAATAAATTGATAAATAAATAAATAAATGATAGATACACAAACAATTGAATAAGATTTTAAATTAGACAAAACATCGAATGATGATAAAAACAAAAGTCATTTCCTTATTCAGCACATGTTCATTCAATACACTCAAAACTCTATTTTTCAACATAAAGATGCCAAAAATTAGAGATGAATCTAAGATGACTGAAATTTAAATATAACGTTAATTAGAGTTTTCAAAATCTTTATTGGATTAGTAATGGTAATATATTTCTCGTTAAATTAATTTTGCTTTTATTTAATAATAAAAAAAAAAATTTATTACAGAGGCAATAATATCAAGATCAATGAGATTAGACAGTAGTACTCGTTAGTGTATATCAAAATAAAGAAGATAAATCATTTGGGAAAGTTACTAACTTATACTTTTTCAAATTTGCATTGACTTGAAGAGTGGCTGTTGTGCTAAATCCTTTGCGGCAATTTGACGCCATATAACCCGTTGAAGAAATAGTTTGTTTTTGTTGAAATTAGAATGGAACTGTCATTATAACTGTCTGGAAACCCTAATCGATGGCATTTAGATTCGACGTATTTATTCAAAGCTTTGTCTTGTGTAATATTTGAATAGAAAGTATGATCATCGCATTTAAAAGGGAGAGACATGTAAGATTATCCATGCGATTACACGTCTTAATAATAAAAGTAATAATGACTTCTTGTATAGCGCACATGTCCGCCACGTCGTGACGCTCATGGCGCTGCCCCAATTATTACCGTGATTTTAAGCCAGGCGGCCATTTACGGCGCTCTAGCATTCAAGGAATTGAATCAAGCCAGGTACCCTTTTTAAAATGTCATGGAATCAGGTTTATAATATTCGGAAATAAACCAGGTCGTCTTGTAATACTTTGAATAAGTCATAGTCTCTGCAGTAATCAGGCGTATTTTAGGGATTGTGGAATCAGGAATCAGAAATAAACCCTAAAATGCCAACGGTTCGGTATATGGGGAGCTGTAGATCTTGTGCTGTACTTAAAGAAGGCGTAACCCATTGCGTGTGTAAGGAATGTAATACACTATTAGGCAGGAATGCATGTCATATTTTAGCAAACCTACACTTGTTCTTTAGAGCGAGGTTTCCTTAAGTCTGCCCCAGGAAAAAAGCGCTGGCTCATAGACAAGGACTGAAATGAAATGTATCAAAAATGAAAGTAAATGATTGATCTTGATTGCATTTTTACATTGAGATGTAGGTAATTAAGTTCATTAATACTGTTAGAGGAGGGGAAGGGGGATAAATCCGCACTTCTACATCATGTTCCCTTTGTTATCCTCGACCTACTTATATATTCCTCATTAACTTTTAAAAACTCAACTATCGTTATTTATTACAATTATACATGGTGTATTATTGACACAATTTTCACAAAGTCTGGCTAAACCAATTGTCAATCACATATCCATTAACGCAGTACTCTCTGATGCACTCGTTATCCTTTACTAAAACATAGATTTTGGTTGTTCGCACTGGCAATACACTACTGGATACATGGGCAGGTTCCCCAAGGAAAACTTCGCTTAAAATGGCGAGTGTGAACGAGCCATGTAAGATATATACCCAGGTCATGTCATATCCTGATTCCGAATGATAATCACGCGCTAACATAACCTCCTTTATTTACTAGCACGACAAGATGAAAAGTGCACGGCATGGAAATGAATACCATTCTCAACTCGCTGGTGGTGACACCCATGTACCCCTAGTGGCCCGCCTATCATGTTCGAGTCAGAGACGTGTAAACAGAGCATGTATGGATTACCTCCCCGCCAAGCCCTGGTAGAATATAACCTTAATTTCAGGGGACTATACCTGCAATTACACGACTCAACCACCTTCCATCTCTGTCTCCTTGTACCCATGAAACCCGTCTTCCTTCATCTCCATCTCTCTCTCTCTCTCTGTCACTCTCGTTGTTCCTCTCCCTCTTTGTTCCTCTCCCTCTCTCTCCCTTTCTCATTTTCTCTCTCTTTCTCTCTTCTTCTGACTCTTTCCCCTTATTTCTCTCTCTCTCTACCTATTTTTCTCTCTTTCTCTCTCTCTGTCTCTCTCTCTGTCTCTCTCTATAATTATATATTTACCTCTCTTTATATCGGTCTCCCTCCCTCTAAGTCTCTCTCTCTCTCCCTCTTTCTCTTCCTCTGTATCTCTGTAGATATATATTCTGTCTCTCATACACACTTTTCCACTTCCGCCTCCCGCAGGCCAGTCTCTGATATAATATGCGCCGAAACGGAAGTTTCCACTCGGTAATGCCCAAAATCACGCCAATTTGTATATGAAATTACTCTTACAATTTTTGTTATGATGATAACATCTCTATGTATTCTGCTGAGGATAAAATATGTTAAAAAAGGAACCCTTTCGGTATTATTGTATTTTGTATGTAATAGAAAACTTAATTTACATGGTACATGAATATTTTGGTTTCAAATATATTTGTTTAAAGGGACTTGGTAACATTGTTGAAGGTTGATGACAAAAATTTGCTGAATTTTGTATAAAATGTTACTTAATAAATTCCTTCTACTGTACTAACCCTCCGAAAGGCAAAAAATCCTAAAAAAAATTCTCAAACCACGAAGATATCTATGGTTTTCTTTGAAGGCGTCGATGTGAGGCACCCTCTAACAGTGACTAACAGTAAATTCTCCCAACCATTTTTGAATTTTCCCAACCGTTTTTCCATAGAAAAAAGACATAAAACAGGCTATAAAAAATCTGTCAACACTTAAATGTCTGGAATGGAATGCAAAGCCATTTTATTGCTTTGTTAGATTTCCATTCACCTAAAATGTAACTAAATTGTTCTATAGATCTAGATCTAGACCTAGTTGTGAAAATTAAGGAATCGATCAGATCAGTTTTTCCCAATTTGTACCATGAATAATGGTCCGTTTTCACTCAAATTTTCAGATTATCTTTAATTGTACATCTAGCGTTGAAGTCACTACCTTAGAACCACCACTACCTCTCATCTGAACAATGTTACCCAGTCCCTTTAATAATCATTACAAATGTGGAGAAACCATTTCAAAGATACATGGGAACACAATAAATATATTAACAAGTTTTTATTTATGCATAACTTCAAATTAGGTAAAATGTTTAGGAAATGACAAACGGTAATTCATAACAAATGTTGTGTGTTCATAATTAAGCAATTTGTGCATTGCTTTGATGGCAAATGATACATGGGCAAATCTGATAGCAATAGTTATGGCGAAAATAACAGTTTAACTTGTCTAGGGGTACAGTCCGAATGGTCATACACTTCATTCTCTGATTGTCGCTTTTATTCATGTTATGTCCTTTATTCATACCACATTGCTGGGGATAAAATTGCTTCATAATATATAGCAAATGTACAATTAAGACAATTAACCATTTGACTATAGAGTTTTCATATTCCTCATAGGCTTTATACAGGAGCAACTCGGTTCCAGCAGGTAACGGGTTGATATAAATGGATACAAAATAGTAAATCATATAACAGACAAACTAGAGGTGTCGTTAAATACGAGACAATACAGCTTGAAAAAGCACATTTAGTAGTTTCGAGGTGACTCTTCGTAAATATAAATACCCTTTATTCTTCAAACTGATTTAGGAAGCCTTTGTTCGAAGCTCGAAACCGTCATGTGGTATATGAAAGTGCCGCTCCATCTAATGGATTACGAAATATAACAATATTTCCCGACCCCTTTCCACATCAATGCCCAAATTATCAAAGGTGCTTGAACTCAAGTCTACTCAAGCTCAATAAGAAAAAGATGGTGTGTGACGAAAGTCATATGTTTTCATGTTGTTTGTTCTATTTTGTTCATACTCTCTCCAATTAGCTTCTCCACTTTTCTGGTTTTTTTTTCCCAAATTGCCATTACCGTTAATTTCCCCTTAAGTACACAAACAAATATATAGACCTCCACATGTCATTGAAAATGTGATACCACTGTATTTACTCGCTTGCTTGTCAGCGAGTTTAAAAAAAAAAACTTGTTTAATTTAACCCACACCTTGCAGAATTTTGGAGTCGCCACTGACTTTTTCAAATTCAAAATCCCTAGAAACTGGAATGCCAAATCTATTAAATAATAACATTTTACATAATTATCATAAATTCTGAATTAGATAAACTGAATGGTATGGACAATTATTTTAAAAAATCACATCAATATAATTATAAACACAAATAATAGAAATATATCATAATAGACAGAATAAAACATTTTCATGTAAATGATTGATATTATCACATACAAGATATGAAAGCAAAAATATGAGTATAAACATGTACTATAGTTCATAGCAAAATTAAAATAAATGCTCAATGTATTGAATATAGGATTAATTGTTCAGGTTATTAGGAATAAAATCATATGTTTTCATATGGCAATTTTCTTTTTCAAAGTAAGATAAACAAAAGTAGAATGGTCAATATTCACATCAATGAACTTTATCTCAACGGAATCGTCCAATATTCTTGGTTGAATATTTAACAGAGGTATGACGCACGCGGAGACTAAATCTAGCTTAAAACTGTAATACTACCTAATTTCATTAAAAACCCATATCAAAAACACACCCACATGAATCACATTCTCTGTTCTGCCATTCTTTGTCTAGATTCGATACAAACAACGATGGTATGGCCTGTCAGATAAAAGCCCTTCACTTAGAGTGTCCCACAGCTCATGCTTACATTCAACGTCTTCCAGTATTTTGGTGGTTTCTTTTTGGACAGCGCCCGCCCACGTTTGTCGATGTCCAAGAGAAAGGGCGTTTTGTCTTTTTCTCGTTTATATGGCGCAACTCGCAACTCCTCCGCTGCAAATCAAAAACGGAGGATAGTTCGACTTGAGAAGAAACGCGCATGACGGCGTCTGAGACTTTCTGAGTTTGCTGAACATACTTGAACCAAAGTTTGAATGCGTATTAACTCATGCGTATGGGTGGGATAAGCAAAACGAAACTTTGTAGATGGTGCGAGAGCGACACAAGTTAGCAACATTCTTTATCTCATTTTCTTTGGTGAGGTGATGTGATCATAGAGAGGGTTTTGTGTAGATGAGAAAGAATTCGTCGACGCCTTCGAAGAGCGATCAAAGAATTGAAGGGCAACGAATACGGAGAAGAGATCTGAGGGTTGACGGGTTAACTAACGTCTTGAAAGTGTGGTTGGATTTGAGGAAATTGCCCTGTGACAACAGAATTAGCTCAAAACTAAGGTAAATAATAATAAAATATCTTGTAATGTTATTGCAAATTCGTTTCATTATATTGATATTCATGATGTGAGTTATTTATTGATTCACGAGTCTTCTATCTGCAAAGATCATGTCTTTTTCCTATCATACTAATCAAGGAAGTTTTCATTGAAAACATAAATGTTGGAGCGCCAAACGAGTAAATGAATGTTGTTGTTTTTTGTAATTTTTTTCTCCACGCATGAAATAACTGGACTCGAGTCGAAAGTAAATATACTATATACTTGTAAAAAACAGGATAATGGAACAGATTATTTGGAGTGATATCCCTCAGATTATTGTTTTCAAAAGCTCCCTTTTGCGACGATATCGCACAAACATTTTTATTCGCGGTTTAGGTCCTGCTTCTTAGGCCAACTAAACCGAGTGCGTGATATATTTGTATACCCCACATCTGTAGCAGTTCCATATGGCATGATGGTTCTATAATGTACTTCTATTAGTATCTCGGTAAGTGAAGTGCTATTTATAAAAAAAAGATCAGTCTTTAATTTAACTGTTTTTCTTTAAGATGACAGCTTTTTAACAAATATTGTAGCGGTATTCTTTTCTTAAGCTGCTAGGAGGCACCCTTTTCACCATTTCGACCATTTTCCTGTTATGACGGTGAGCGTGATACGCAGGTATTCGAGATCATCTCATCGCATTACGATGGGTGGGAAAACTTCCCATAAATATCGATACGTAATCGATTCATTTGTTTTTCTATTCGTAATGGTTTTGATCAACATAATGACTTCTTCCATTTTGATAAAAATACATATTTGATTGCCCCGTGCATTACATAAATTTCATGACGAGTCGCGAAGATCCTGCCACTTGTTATTCACATGTTTCTATTCAAACACAACTGCTACCACCAGTACGATAAACTAGGCTGTCATGAGGCGTAAAGAGTATTCAGGGAATTATTTATTAACATACAAAGCCATTCTCTATACTTGGATCGAGAGTAAATAACTAGCTTGTCAAAGGAATATAGTCACGGACTGTGAAACGAACCTTCAACATTGCGATTGAACGTTAAGTAAACTAACCGCTTTATTATCATCCACAGCAGAGGAGGAGCAAGAAATAGCACAGAAAGAACCTGTTTTCAAACGAAATATACAACAAATGCATCACAAAAGTAAGATTCCCTGTGTTTTCATTGCAACAACAAAAAATAAAGAAGACTTTCCCGTTCTTTAGGATGAGCCAAGAATTCAATTAAAGCTTGATACTTTTCAGTGCTTGCGTGACAAAAGAGTCCCACAGGACGAACGAAAGTCAAATGAAAATCAACGGTTGTATAGATGCGAGACGCAGCGAAATGCAATTTATGATCTCATGGGCCTATGGTTAAAAGCTAATGTCATTTTGATTGATAAGATTTAAAGTCATATTCACGTTGTTTCCAGAGAAGCCACTTTGCGTTTAGAATATCGGACAAAATATTAAATGTCGATAACAAGTTAAATACAAAAAAAATTATAATGACTACTCGTATCGATATCTTTTTCGTAATGATGACGTAAACATTTCTCATGTAAACGATTACAAGATAAAAATAAAAAACATAAACAAAACAAAACAACAACAATAATAATAACAATAATAATAATGATAATACAAATGATAACAATGTTAATAATTGGATAATATAAAGCGCCTTTTTCAGAGAATAAAAAGCGCTGACCCTATTATACGATATTATGACGATACCATAAAACCAGATAAATTACTTTTTCTGAAAGACTGAATAATCGTTTAAATATTTATACATAACAATGTTTCCATGAAAGAAATGTAGTTTGTATAATGGAAAAGGATCACTTATTCGTTTGTACATTAATCAGAGAATGTTATCATTCATGCATTATCTTAAAAAAATAGATATCTAGTCACTTTGACCAACACGGCCATTAGCAGTAAAATGGCAATGATCCAATTTTCATTGGATCATTGGATAGGATAATATATGTCGCCTTAGACTTCAGGTTCGGTTGCATATATATTTATATTAAAATATAAGAAATAATGAAACGACCGTAGGAGATACTAACTTTACGAATTTTCAGCGTTAAGCCTTTGCCTATCCGATTGTGTATATACATATAGACATGGATAGTGCAATTCAACTTTTGGCTGCAAAGTATCGTCAAAATAAAATCATTATAGCACTGAATTGAATTGGATAGTGCTTTTTTCTATTCCAGACATTCGAAGTTTTGACTTTAGTTTTTTTTATATCTACCACGTAAAGAGAAAAGCAAACAAAAAAAGCTGTCCGTCTCGAAGTTTTGCAGACAAGATGAGATATGATATTCAAATTTCACACCAAACCCACCTACACACCGGATTACCCTATACAGACGCTGATAAAAGGGATAATCATTATCAACTGGAGCGGAGGATATTTATATCACCTAACTCAAAAACATGTACACTTTTACATAAACTTTCAGCCAGACATATGCCCTATATATATATAGGCATAATCATATTACATGAAAAGATATTTTTATATACTTTTTAAATATTTCTAGTAAAGCCAATATTTTGCAGGGCCTTGTTGCCATAGCGATGCCATTTGTAACCAAGTATATCATGCAATCTAATTTCATGCGTATAAAGCCTTAAAACCACTGTTCATCAAAGGGGAAAAAGACAGAACCGCCATATTAGGACTATGGATAAAAAATGGGATCAGTTTGAAATGTCAACTATCTTCTTCTTCTTTTTAAAAACAGTGCTAAGTATTGCAAAATATATAACATATTTATAGTTATGTTTATGTTTATATGTACAATATATCTTTTCATTAATCAATTGATTCAGAACTTGAGGACACTTGCACCACTGACAGATGTATAATGCCAAATTCCCTACTTTAGATAAAAATTACTTAATCAAGATGATATGTCATTATTTTAATAATCTTATTCTGTTACCGGGTAACTATAATGCAGTGTCGTCGAATATTCTTACGTATCTAGTTATTTGGTTGTATTAACGTTTCATACACAAATACAACTGTGAAAATATAAACTTACCCTTAAACGCCATATGAAACTGGAAAAACAGTGCCATTTTGTACATGTCAGACTTGTGACGATCGTAATGATATAATTTCACTTTAATTATTCATCACAATCAATTATTAAATGAAATAAGCCTTACTTCACACCTCTAAAAATGAATAAAGTGCTGTTCGTGTACATTTTCCTTTATGTTAATGGCTGAGCGACTGAATAGGGAATTATATGAAGGAAACAATAAAGCAAAGCTCAAAATGAAAGCATGCAGAAAAGATTGTCTATGAGATGAGTCTCTGTATAAGAAACTCTTCGATTCTACTCAGATGAATTCATTCAAGTCAATGTGTTCAAGCACCATTGACTGTATGCCTTTAAATAAACAACACTTGAAAGAAATTAGAGCAAGAAAATTGCAGTGTCAATACATTCAATCTCCATCATTGATAAAAAATGTGGTTATATTCTACACTTTTTGATATAAAGAGTTACAATTTTTTATTTTAATTTTAAACTCTCGTATAGCGCATAATATTATTGCATTGTTGTCTCAATGCGCTTAAATACACGAGAGAAAGAGAGAGAGAGAGAAGAAAATGCATGGAACAAATTGCGCTTTCACCGTTGATCACTTACAATTATCAAATCAATTACAAACTTTCATTATTAAATATGTAATTATCCATTTGCGATCATTGTTAATACAGTTCATGAAGAAGAAAAAATGGGTTTCTTCACCAGGGAGGTGTCATGATATAGTGATCATTCACTTGACCTTCAACCCAACGGTTTAGGGTTCGAATCAAGCTCGACACTAATGCATTTCGGCCAGACATTAATCCACATTTGCACTAATTATAACAGATATTGTTTTTGTCAAAAGATGCAGCTTTTTTTTTTGTGTAAGAACAGGACGTCTTTATTTTGATGTATTGAACTGTATATAAATATATTTGAAATATGAAAATGGGCAAAATAGGTTTTACTTGAATCTTGTTTTCTGATATCCAGAATCATACCAAACCCGATTCGATAATAGGATATTTTTTTTGCTGACTCTTTGATAAAAAGCTTGTATTTTACTCTATCTAATACAGCTTCATAACGAGTTTCCACACTATGAGAGAGGTAACATATCCATTATAAACCAGATGTCGACGACCTTACAATTTTTGAGTACAGACTTGGAATAAGAAGAATCGACTTTATTAACGATAAGGTAAATTAGAAATTAGATAAAATGAGACGGTTTTGACGGGTTAATAACAGATCATAATACCACCGCTCTGGTGGATTTCATAGACGTAAACAGTATTATATTGTTGCCAAGGTAACTCTTATATTCTTTGTTTTCATCAGACAAATGTAATACTTTAAGATCTACCAGAATATTAATTTCTCCTTAGGACTAATCTGTTTTTATTCCATACTCCTTGAGACTAAGAAAATGTACTTTATACAGTCAAAGGAAGAGGCCTCGAAAGGAAGGCCTTGTTTGTTTTACATATATAATATTCTTAGAATGATAAAGTCACAATCTTAGACGCATGGAATTAGATTTAGTTTAATAGCAACTTGTTAGATGAATCGAGAATTACCATATAAGTCGTTCTCGTATTAAGTGTAAACTGAAAAAGCGAGTTTGTAACATTTGCAAACTAGTATTAGAGGGCTTGTCCAACTGAAGGGGCCTCCAAATAAATGACATATTGATGAAAAAGGAATTAATGCATGTCTGCTAAGAAAAGGGGGCACTCATGTGATAGTAGTTATTTAATTGCAGAGCTGTTCCTTAATATATATATATTACACTGCACAGCTTTGTTTAGAGAAGCAATAGCTTAGGGATAGAGCAGTGGTCTAGTAACCGTCAGGTCTCAGATTCGATACCATGTCGACGCGCTATTCCCCTTTGGTAAGGCATTTATCCTTATTACCAAATCTTCGAAGAGGCGTAAGCCGTCGGTCCCTTGGTTACTTACTTACAAGGAATTAACATGTTTCAAGTATTTAAACAAAAATCTGTTTTACAGTCCTTTTATGGTAAAAGCGCATGTAAATAAATTCGGCTTGTTATAAGCATCGATTCTTCGAATTCAAATAATCAACTTTGTTCAAAATTTTTAATGAAATGCATCGTAGGAGAAATTTTTATTATCATTTGTACGTGGCGCTTTTCACGCAAAAATTCTTAAGAATAGAACGCTACCAGGTAGCGATGTTCACTAACAAGCTGAACGATAACTACCTGTTGCTTCTCCATTGATTACTAGATTTCTAAAAGTAATGTCGCACATTCTTAACCCTACTGTCTCTTTTTGATTAAGAACTTTCAATTTAAATCAAAAAGGTTTCTTGATCTTATGTTCACATCGGCATACGAAGGATTATTTTGATTCAATTTGTGTTGTCCTCTTGGTGTACACCAGAATGTCTAACAGCATCACTCATCGGGTTTCCTACTATATATACTAATGCAGTCACACATCCGCAATACCTTCAATCAAATGATTAACTTTGGAGTACGTGAACTAATTTCACTTGAATAAATTTACTTTTCAGGCAGCGAGGACGTTGACTAAGATTGGAATTTAATCCACACACAGACATTTGAGAGTAACTAACAGACATTCAAAAAATGAAGCTCCATACAATTCTTTTCGATTTGTATATCTTTGATGGTGAAATAAAGTGTTTCAAGCATAATTGGTTTCATTGTCATCAATACAAGGCTGTACTATTTTTTTGTTTTATCCCTTTGGGAATTCTTTCTAAGATACACAATTCTTCACAACAATGAAAATTGTGTTTTCTTCGGATAATACTAAGACCACAATCAAATCAAATACTGAAATTGACTAACAAGTTGGATTGGAAGGATTGAGATTCCCCGTTATCTAATTTGTTTTAAACTCTCTTGGGATTTGCTCCGTTCTAATTTAATTCGTTAACATGATAATGTTTCACTCCGTTAACGTCTTAACTTTACCAAAGAGATACCTCCTTGACTACACGTGGCTCTAGAATACCTTCTTCCTGCGCAGTTTGGTCATGATTTATAGAGTGCAGTTAATGTACTGAGAAAATTGGATTAAAAGAAATCAATCTTGTTCGCCGCGGTTGTCTTGTCGAAGCAACTCGTCGTGAAAGTGATATTCTTCATTAAAGATTTACAGAAACCATGATCAATATGAATTAGGATCGGAAACAATGTAGCATGAAGCTATCAGGATTTCTGAGAATCAACAGGGCGTCAAAAAATGAAAGCAAATTTGACAAATTCTACTTGGAACGTATCGCACATCATAAGAATAGAGCACGTACGGGACGTGCAATATTAATATTTTTAAAATCAATTGACCATCCCACACAAAACGTTTAACTATAAACGTTCACATCACAAAACTAACACTTTACAAAGTAAATATATTTACACAAGGCTATAACCGGAAAGTCCTTGCGATTTCTCGTTATATATTAAAAAAAAAGACTGAATGTCAATAACACCAATTTTCATAGTGTCATCTGTTAAAAGCAAGAAGGGGATTAGATTGAACATACCATGTATACCTTCAAACCCTTCTGATTCTCAGTAGACACAAAATACTTACATTTGAATTGATTCAAGTAAGCAAGTATAAAGCTAAGTAAAGCGAAACAAAGGAAAGAAGACAAAATGAAACAATCGCGTATTTGATCAAGCACCGGAGACGTATTCCGTCCTCGATCCGGAGTAGAAGAAAATTGCCGGTTGAACATTCAGCGACCTTTTTATCCTATCATCGTTACGTCCGAAACCAATACTTCAAATAGGACAGGACTTTGACTAAAATGTGCTAACATGTGTATCATATAGTAATTGTAATTTGAAAAAAAACAAAGCTGTAGGAGTCACGAAGCCTACATTCGTAATATGCTTAATAAGTAAATAATGAATTGATGGAAGTTTATTAGCATTTACAACGTATTAACGCTCATTTTGGATACATTGTACGCTTTTATTTTTTTCATATAGCTGGCTGGGTCTGGTAGGAACATTTATTCATGATAACCATTTAAAATATTAATGTCCAATTACATGTCGGTATGATGAAAATGCGTTATTTCTGCTCGTCTGACTTCACGGTGCATTCAGATCACGACGCCATGTGGTATTGGCATAAAATCACAACCGTGTCTACGTCTCGCACTAATGAGTACGTGAGCGTATTAAAGCAACAATAGAGATAACGATTTCAATCAAAACCGATACATTGGGCTTAAAGGGGGGAAACTAGACATACGGACCGTAAACCACAAGGTGCGGGGTTCGTATCCCTGTCGTAGCACTTCTTCTATGGCAAGACATTAATCTACACTTGCCACACTCTACCCATGTGAGGTAAATCGGTACCTGTCAGGAAAAAGATCCTTGAAATAACGAGCGCTGTGATGGCAGCCTTGCGAAAGCCATGGAGCGCCTGTAGTGGCAGTGTGCCCGGGCATGAGCGCCATACAAGACCCCCCAAATTCTTAAACTACTTCATACACGAATTTAAAATTTTCAGGCTACCGATTAATGCATTTAAGATGGAGTTCCTGCATCACTTTCTTTAATGATTAATCTTAAGTGTGAACTTTCTCAATATTCTTTGTACGTACGAAGAACAAGAAATTGAAAATTAAGGTTATTCTTACAAACTGAAATTTAAATACTGAGAAAGATCGCAAAATATACCTTTCCTTTACCGAAACTCAATATTCTCTTTAAATGGTATTTATGTGTCAGACGTATGTTATGTGAACCCTAAATGGCGATCTAGATAGCCACAGGCCATTAGAAACAAGTCATGAAACTAGCTATTACTCAAGCAAATGCTAAAAAGCGAGAACATTAATCATGATTGTGTGACGAGGCACTGCTGCATTGTGGAGAACTAGGACGGTGGTACAACTGCGGAGAACCAGAAGGGCATTGCATCATATTCTTTTACACAGGAATAACTCCCTTCTGGCGCTCAATAAACGGGATGTAGTCCAAAACAAACTAAATATAGCCTCCCTCAATCTTCGCACGCGCTTCAAGGCGTGGTGTGGTCAAACCGCTCTTAAATGTAAAAAAAATACGTGTTTCTTTTCTAATTATTAATTTACGTGAAAAAAGGGCCCCCATGACGAGAACAGCCCATTAGAGCTTTACTCTAGTAGTTACAGTTTAATAGGGTGTTAGCCCATCAAATTCACACTCGATCCACTCGGCAATATGAACATGACTGACAAAAAAGGCGGACAAAATATACAGTTCCTCAGATAGACAAAGGAACATCCCTTCTCTGCTATTATGTAAAAAATATGTAGAACAGGTGTCACATGCATATTCACCTGTTCTACACATTTTTACATAATAGCAGTAAAGGGATGTTCCTTTATCTAACCAAGGAACTGTATATTTTGTCCGCTTTCTTTGTCATGTTCATAGTGCGGGTTTAACAAAGTAATTTACATCATTTTGTGCCGTGTGCAAAGGTGCTAGGCAGAGTGTGAATTTGATGAGCAAATTTTCAAATGGAGTGTTTTCCTCATGCAAAAAAGAAAACAAAAAGAGGGAAAGAGTAAATACAAACTCATTGAAATTATCGAACAAATGCTTGGCGATGAAAATAAGAATCCTTCGGTGATATTTTTGTTATTGGCAGTTGCTAAGCTAATGACAGTTTTCATGGATACGTACAAATTGTCGAACAAAATTTTTGCAACAGTATACAATACTTCAGCCCCAGGGACTTCAGCAACTTAATAAATGTTTTCAATGGATTCTGGTAATACACAGAGCAGTAAATAGCTTTAATTGCATGCTAAAACATTAACAAATAAATTATTTTCCATGGTTCTCGTAAATGTAGGAAATTGATTATGCTTAACATGAAAATAGATCTTTTCTAATCGGTTTTTGCTCGGTTTGGTGTCGGTCTCGTCGGTGTTAATGAGTCGGTTTGGAATTGGTCTGGAGTCGCCGATTTTGACCGAGGTATGAAACACCTCCAGCTGTTATGTCAATTATTTGTCCCTCCAAACGACTGTTAATCTGCCCGTCACCTTTATCCACTGCCTGGAGACTGGAGTCTGTTCTTTGGCATTATGTTGCTAATATATTTTGTTGGCCTGAAGATAGACATAAAACCACTTACGCCCTGCAATTAAGGAGTATGATAAACCGTAGTCACCGAGGGACGAGGAAGGGTGACATATGAAGTGCCACTTGATTACTGGAATTCATCCAAAGCACTCGAGCTGTTTCCTGGAAACTCATGGTCTGATCTCCCACCTGCCGTTTGTTCATGGCACACTAGACCTAGAGCAGATTGTTTTTATTTTATTTTAAAAGTGTATAATATGCCTTTTACCTTTTAATTGGGGGGGGGGGTGGCTTCTTTGAAAGCTTTAATATGTGGGCCATCATTGATGGTTTTTAACCAAATAAAATATTCGTAACTAGTATTCATCACATTAATTGTCTATTTACAGATTATGGTGGGGTGGGGACAGAGTTGCTAGTTCAACCCCTCGTTGTCTTCTTTAAAAAATAGTTTATCCGAAGGGCTAGTTAGTTTTTAGTTGAGGACCGGTCTCTTTTATAATTGAATGGGCAAGTTATTCGAGGCAGAGTAGACTGGTGGGCGTAATAAAATGGTAGCGTTAGACCTGGTTCTAGTCTGATTCAATTGAGCTAGTCCATTCCACCGACGCTTCACGAAACTTGGTTTATAGATCTGACTTTGATAAACTATTCCACAATATACAGTGTGTACACCGTCAGAAAGGAAAGTAAAAGGTCATGAAGATTTAATTGGAATGCAACTTTGTTCGTATGAGTTGACACAATGATCAATAATCATAACATGAATGTTTTGACAGTATACAAATGTTATTACTTTTTTTGTATATATACATTTTTGACCAGTTTCAATTTGATGGAGATGATGGATAGCTTCGCGTATAACGTATGAAATAGGTCCTGTCAATATATAGAAGAGGCCATTTTTAAATCTTATACGAAGATCAGGATATATACATTTCAAAAGGGAATTCAGCGACCACTCTTGAGGCATAACAAGTCCAATTTACTTTTCCCTGTTTAAATGATTCGAAAATTTGCAACGGCATTTGTTGTCATTAGTTTTTGCTAAACACAGAAACTCTTGGCCTCAATTTGCAGACGCAATACTATTTATGTATATTGTACACTACTTGTTTCTAGACCTATCCTTAAAACTTCAGCTGATCTATCACCTGTAGTTCAAGCTTAAACCCTTGACATAAATAGTTGTGATTTTGAGAGACAGCTAAAGAATTTTCCTACCGAATAGCCCAGCTGGAAACACTGTATAAATCAACTGGTCACCGAAATAGAATCTGATATTTATTTGGAGAGAAACACTCTTGAAAACAAGCAGGGTTTGCATGGCTAGGAGATTACGATGCAGCAATCCGATGTTCCTTAATTGAAATCCCACCCGGGGAATAGAAATCCTAAGCTCTTATTTTGTTTAAGATGATTTCAACTCAAAACTGTACACAGCACAGATACTGCTATATAAAGAACGTCTGTACCTGCCAAATGAGCATAGTGTAAGCCTTCATGACGGTGAAAGTAGAGCGTTCATTAATATTTTTTTGGTTTTGTTTACTAGTCGGGTGCGTCATTGACACAACAATGGTCTAAAAATAACAAAGGTAACGAGCCCCTTTCTTCAGTGATTCCAAATCTCCTAATGCTTATCATTCCATTTGTAGACGGTGAACAAATTGGATCAATTTTGCGAGTCAATATGGGGTTCAATTTCTAGCAGGCATTCATCAATGTCACACAACACGGAAAACGGACACCCGTGCCTGTCAGAAAGTCCCGAAGCGATCACTTTGCCAATGAGAAATGACGGTTTTCGTCCCAAAACGGGAAATCTACCCCCGGCTTCGTATGACATTTATGAAGGAAAGATCCTTACGTTATGAAGGATCGCGTGTTTACCATCATTGAGAAAAAGAATGCGCTGTTTACCCCCTAACATGGAGATAAGAAAAAGCACAATCGATTCAAGTTTTCCATCATGAAAGCCCTGGCTCGTAATAAATCAGGAGCCGCCAAACAAAATTCAAACCTGACATAAGTACACCTGTGTGCATGCTCTGAGCAATCTAATCATTTTGTCAACTAAGCATGATAATGCAAGTTTTAGAAGAAAGCATTACACCCATGGAGAAAGGCATAGCGTTTATCATTTAAGAGATTACAGGTTTACGCTGAAATTAGCATAATTATTCAGAAACTGCACGAACAAATGCTTAACCCGAGGAATTATTCATACTCGCAAATGGCCTAACTCTTTGGGTTGTTGATCCCCTTTGATCTGGGTCCAGTGTTGCCATGGAAACTAATCTTTCTCTCTTCAATTATAGAAATGAAAATGATCCAATCTCGTTAGGTCTTCGCTTTACAAAAAGAACCTTTAAAGAAGCCTTTAATCTGTGTGCACACACAAATTTTCAATTGCGCGATGCTAAACGGGAGTTTTAAGTACCTGTAAAAAGAGCTTTCCAAGCTATCGTCGTTATTGTTGCTTTTGCTGTACCATGTCTTCAGAACCGGAAGGGCGTTAAGTGTATTGAAACATGATTTAACGACCTCCTAGCTCCAAACAGAAGGTATTCCTTGATTAACTGCAGCTTTGTTTTATAAACTAAATTTTCTTAGAAATACATGCAGTTTTTTTTATGCAGCTTTTATATCACCTGTAAACCAGCTGCATTTTACTTGAAAAATTCATTTCAAACCTCTATTCCGTTTAAATTATGCAAATATCCTACGTGGATAATAAGACAAACAATGTCCAAAAAGTATGGCGGAAGGATTTTTCTGCTCCTAATATCAATTTACATTCGATTTTGCAAACATCAAGGTGGTTTTAATGCACAAAAGCATGAAGAAGAGAAAATGTGATGTGAAATCATAATACATATCCATTATTGGCACAAATCCGCTTCGCTTCATGAATGAGGCCTAATGGATCTTCGTTTACATATTAAAATAAATTTCATGTATAAAGGAGAAGAACACCCACAATACATCTGAGATTACAGAGATAATGGTTTGCTCTCTCAATGCTTACATACACGTCCATGAGAAACCGTTTCAAGGGTATAGGGGAGTTCTCATCTACAGAAGAAAAAGAAAAAGCAAAATTTAGAAGTCGATTTTTGCATCGCGATCCAAAAATCGTTTTTTTGATGTTGTTTTTGCGTGTTTGGACATAATAATTTCACTAATCTTCTTGATTCGCATCGCGATCCAATTCGCAGTATATCTGTCTTGTGAAGTTGTGATATTTCAAAAGTCGCCCTCAATTGACATGTGTGAACGGTCGCCCCCAAAAATAATCTTTGCATCGCGATCCAATTCGAACTAAATTGACATGAGTGAACGGTCGCCCCCCCCCAAGAAAAAGAAGAAGATCTTTGCATAGCGATCCAAATCGCACTAATTGTTATTTGTGAACGGGCCTAATGTATATAATTATGAGGTGCAAGAGAATAATTTGTATTGGAAGGCTTTGAAATTGTAAAGGTGTCAAATCTTTGACTCTTGCTGAAATCGCATACAGTGTAAAGCATTGCGCAATAATGGGTATTTTTGTGGGGGCAGGGGGGGGGGAACTAAAGAGAATATTTAGCATAGATAGTGCGAGCAACAAGTGGGTCAGAGGATTCACATGATTGATGTACAAACCCGCTCCCACACACGACTTCTCAAAGTTCATCTCTATGTAAGGAATATTCCACATTGTAGATTTTTGTTAAGGTTATATTGTTTAGGTTGCATTTATAAAGATAATATACACTTGTTCCTGTTTATCATTATACTTTTTTTCCACAAAATAATCTCACTCATTACTTATTTATTTGCATAAATCATTGTCATTTTCTATGCGCATATTTGAAGAAGAAAAACGTGAACAAGTGACAAAATAGTGAATAGTAAACATATTGTTTAATGCACGATTTTAAAGGAGAGTAGCTAACAATCAGGAAAAGAGAACTTCAAGGTTTACAGCCCACGTAAGCAACTATTTCTTGATCAACAATGACTAATATCGGATACTTTAATTAAATGAATCCGCCAATTATGCGCCAAATATCACTTTTGACCGCAGCGCATTCTAAACTTCCCCCTCCAACAGATTGTCAAGTCTCATTAAATGATGCATGCAATTATGACCGTGATTATAGACAGAGAAGAGGCACAAGTCATGTACGAGTTAGGACAGCTGAGAGAGTTATAGAAAAGATAGGAAGAAAAAATCGAGGAAAACGAGACGAAATTGAAAGTAAAGTAGGTAAAATAAAGAAATCGAAAGTTAATTAACACATACCCAAATACGCACGTACCCTACTTATTCCTTCCCTTTCTTCATGTTAGTTCATCTTTCTCCTTCTCGTTTGTTATTGTCCATCCTTTTCTCTCCCTTTTTCCCTCTCTGTCCTTGCACTAAAATTGTTATTGTTTCCTTTTTTCATTCTTGAATACAATTTTGATTTTTGATTTTTTTTTGTTTTGTTCATAAAGGTGTAGCTTCACTCGTAAGCTCTGCTTCTATAGGTTTCTCCACTTTTCACATATTAAGATGTTATTAAGAATGATTATAGTTTTCTACAATTCTTCGATGATTAAGCAATGTATATGTTCGCTAAATAAGTATGTATACCATTTAATAATTTCAACATTACTAATTTAGCGATTTTAGTAATACACTGCCTCGTTTGATTTGTTTATTATATTTGTAATACAGTATGATAAAGTGGAACAAATTTGAACCATTGAAAAAGAAAAGTATTAAATGAGAGAGATATAGGGAGGAGGGGATAGATGGTGGTCAGAAGGAAAGAAAAAGAGACAGAGAGAAGATGAGAGAGAAAGAGAGAGAGAGAGAGAGAGAGAGAGAGAGATGGGAGATGACAGATAGGGCAAGAGATTGAGAGAGAAAGAAAGATAGTAAATTCATTGCTGTGTTTCATTGCAAATTGCACAGCGGTTTCGTCGCATTCAGATAGGTAAAATGTACACAAAATCAAGCGGGATTCCAGCTTTTTCCAATCAATTTTGAGAATCAAATTTGACCGCGGTCGCGTCCTCTTCTTTAATCTAACTGATTCTACTCATATTGATTTTTAATGTTACAACAATATTTCCCAAATATTGAATATTGCATTGCAGGGACAAAAACAGTTTTCAGCATCCTCGTCATAACAAATATATATTTCGTCTTTGAAATATTAAATATGAAGTCATGGAACGTCGGGTATCAAAGACGAAAGTAAAGAATGTAAAACGTCATAAATGACATCATACATATCCTGTTCTTTTGTTACGAAAGTAACATGACAACATCAACCGGGAATTATTGACGCGTTATTTGCCTTGTTTCTACAAACTGGTATGCCATGTATACATGTATTGATCATGGACACAGTAGTCTGACTTACTTTAACTATTACTGTTTTCAATTTGTATGAGTGTGTTATTGTTTTTGTTGGAGAAGCAGCATCGCTATGTTTTTTTTAATCAAATTTTTTGAATTTGACATTGGAGATGCGCTAATGCTCTTGTTAGAACCCACCGTGTGTGTTCCGGTTCGTGCGTGTCGGTAGGTAGGCCATTTTTAAAGATTCGATCATTCGTGGGTGGCTTGCACCCTCCTTACCGAACATATTCCCTGCAATTATCCCTAAGGTAGACTCACGTACCCCCGTGCTGGTGCCTTGCAACTGCCGTGCAATGTCCAACGGCTTGGTAAGGATATGTACTGTGCCATGCAGCTCTGTAGACCATCGGAAGAAACTCTTGCGAGGTTTGCAAAGAAGTACAACGGCTTCACGTATCGCGTGCCTTCTTTAATTACAAACAAAACACAAAAAGAGAACGTAGCCACACGCAGAGATTATTGAAAATGTCGAAAAACCTCATGCAGGCGTCGCTTGCGTTTTCTACTTGCCTTTAACAAACATGTAAACCCATATGAAATCCGTCGTAGAGAAGACGCAGAGCTGTGCGCGGTCGGTTGTGACCATGGTTGTGACCATGAAAAACCGTGTCGTTTAAATGATGTTGCCCCTAGCATTCAGAGGTCAGAGGTCACCACGGACATTTCTTCTAACCCATTTGCTTAAGACGCTTTAGATATATTCCTAATTTCTTGATTTTTCTTTTTAAATCTCAAGTTTAGTGTGTAGGTGTTCAATGACGAAGATGTCTTCGGCTTCTGGTGTTCAGAACTAGGGTATTCGGAAAGGTCACTTTTTGGTAGGTGTCTTTTAAGTGTTCTCGAGGCACTTTTTTCCTGACTTCAAAATGTAGTTTTGCTTCTTGCATGGAGGCATAACTTTTAGATAATTAAACACATTTTATCTTCTAGCGATGCCATTCCTCTCCCACGTTTAATCTTACGACAAATTGAAGGTCAACATGCGTACAAGCTTTAATAAATGATTGAATAAACTCGATAGCTTTATTTCAAAGACGCGTAGTAATGGGCTCTCATGGCGAATTCGACACCATTCGGATGCTTACCCAATAACAGATGTTGTCAATCACCAGGATTTTTGGGCCAACCGGCCTTATGTAAAAATACTCTGCATTTCCACCCTCCCCTATATATAGTAAAATCATTATCTGACACTTTCCCTTACCCGAAGTCTTTCCGACAGACGAGGGGAAATTTCTTGATGGGACTACGGGTTTGCTGTGTGCGAGACTCGAACACCAATCAATGGTATGATTTTCACCAAGTCTGGTGTCAGCGGATTACGACCTTTTGCACATAGAAACTGACGGACATCTCAGACGAGTTATAGATATCTGGCAATACATTTATGTTCAAGGAAATGGTCGAAAGAGAAAGCGAGGAGAATTGTCCCCAAAATGAACTGCAATTCTACTTTACACACAAAATAATACTCACCCTCTCTGCCCTTTCCAAGAAATTGCACTATCGGTATAATACTTGCAGTAAAGGTGAATAGGATGTTTGAGTGTGTAAGAATAACCGTTTAAAGAGAGGGGATGGCGCATATAAGAGGAAGGTACAATTCGCAGTGGTCTATTAATTTTGTCTCGATTTTATTTTAAATCATGTAAATGTTCAGTGTCTGAATTAATTCTGTTTAATCACTAGCGTGTCGGGTTTTGTTGTTATGGATAATGTATATCACAGAGAGAGGAGAGAACGGTAGGGATACAGGTGGCAGGAGAGGGAGCGGAATGGTGATGGTCGGGTGGGGGTGGGGGGGGGGGGNGGGTCAGCGGCTTATGCCAAAATAGCGATGGCAGGCGATCTTACTTTTCTGTGAATCGTTCTTTATTTTCACAGCCTGACCCTCAAGTTTATTCAGGTCTTTCAAAAATCGTATTGGAGGAGAATTCCCGACTCCATGTGACGATCTTGCTCTCCCCCCCTCTCTCTCTCTCCTCTCTCTGTTCGTTTGACTTTCCGCCGTTTCTTCCTTCACTCCTCTCTCCAATCTATTTTAAATTGGGATGTGAGTTTGATTGGAAATCTAACCTTCGCGTGCCACTCCCGGCCCGATCGTAACCCCATTGAGGGTAGGACTTGGATGCTGAGTGGTCAAACGTATACCTTTCATCAAGATATGAAACCCTAAGGATCGAACAGGTAGCGAATGCAATCACTCGACTACTATTGATCTTCTTCATTCTGAACGGGAGTTCTTTCTTTAGAAAATGTTTGTGAACGTAGACGATGAAGCTAGAGAGTGAGAGAAATAGAATTAGCTTTTTACTCGCCTTTTTCTAACGTTTTTATGGAAATTATATATAAACGTGAATTCAACAGTTGGTTTAAATACATCTTAAAGAATCAGGTATTTAACCTTCAAATATTTTAAACGTCTGAACTATACCCCAATACATGTCAGAAATATTCAGAAGTCTTGTTTTCACGAATAATAAGTAGGCAAAAAAGTAGAAAATGGGTCACAAAATCATGTAAATATCGCAAATAATGAATTCCTCAGTCGGCTACAGTCGTGACATTTGAAACATGAATGTTATCAATATCCCAGCGCAGACATTCGAGAATCAAATTTTGTTATATAAATTGTTTACAGAAATCTATTTTCTGCTACTTAAATAATAGATTGTGCATTTAAAAAGAAGCCAATAAATATTCAGCCCAATTTTCCTCTTTCATCTGAATTCCAAACAATGAAAAGCAAAACAAGTGATTTTCAATGGTCCATATAATATGAAAATGAAATTTGAAACTTAATAATGCGGAGGTAAGATTTTAGTTTGATTGATAATTTTCATCGTGGATGGCTATGTCACTGACAAATTTTCCCAATGAAACGTTTTCAAGTTTAACATGACAATGGTATGGGCAATTTCATTTGTGATTGTGACCGCAGACAACAGACGAGAAAGAATTGATTGGATTACGTATGATTTTCATCGTAAATCGTAGATAATACGCACAAACGTTAAGTAAAAATCTGGTGACATGCTGAGGTATTAGGCAGAAGCCAACACAAACTATTTGTGTATTTGCAACTTATATCATTCCAGATTCTTTTCTTAAATACCTTTCAAATTCTAAATGAAGAACAACGAAAAAAAAAAAAAACCTTTAAAGAAGGTTTTCTTAAAAGGCTGGGATGAAAGAAAAGAGTACAAAACGGTGATTATGCGCATATTTGACCTGCTAGATTGGTTGTGAATGCTGTCACGAAATCCCTTTTGATGAGACTGTCAGACCTTGTTATTTAGGATATTATCACCACAGTATCTTCTCATCTCCATCTAAAAAGGAATATGTGAAATCAAATACGAGAAGCCGATTCCCCAGAATGATATATTGGTCATTTAACTGTGTCAGACAGTGCGTGTGTGGGTGTATGTTTAAGGGGCTTTATGAATAGTACAAAGTCCCCTTCTATCACTTAAAATGTATGGTTTATCCCATGCGTTTTCAATTAAAATCGATCGTAGAGCACCGTTAGAAAAGTCATTTCATGTAAGTGACAAAAAAGTGTCAAAGATGTTCAAAGTTTAATCAGGTTGATTGCAGCACGAAAAATAAACTTGTGATAATCTTCATGCGGAATACAACGTTAGGACCTATCCACACACACACACAAAAAAAAACAGAACATTTTTTTTCATACTGCAACGCCTTATCTTGATTAGGCCGGGTCATTTACAACTGGTCCGTTATCTGTGTAATATTATGATAATGGTCCTCTAACCCCTTGTGTACGATTGTGGTGATTCGTTAAACAAAACCCAGAGACTTCTTAAAGACCAAGTAATAATTCTCGAAATAAAAAAAAATCAAGGTTAAGAAATTGAAAATAGCACTGTGAAAATCTAGTCTTACTTCGCATTTATTTTTATGACTACTTTTGAGGCATAAATGGCAGTTCGCTTACAATGCAGTCTGATTTCGGCATTGAAATCGTCATGATTATAAAGAGTGTGCAGGGCACCCATGCAGTATACTGAAAGTCATTTGGTGGCTTGGATATGAAGACAGACATTGACTGCTTGGAGGGGCATTGGTTGAAACTATTGCCCGAGGCAATCTCAAAACTGCGTTAAATACCCTAGACGAAGTCGAAAGCTATAGCATAATCGGTGCCATCGAGGAAATGTCGAAACTGTGCTATGCCCGAGATGAAGTCGAGAGGTGTAGAACAGTCTTGAGATCACGATGGCCCACAACTGTGACCATAACTCCGAAAATACTATAAACAATTAAGGTTTCATATAACAAATCGTGGAATACTCGATAGAATGTTCCTGTAGAATCGATACCATACGGTCCGAACGGAGTAAAACCGTAATATTGGGGCATTTATATAAAATGGACCTCTTTACCAAACATTCTAACCCTTGCCCGTAAGTTGTGAAGTAGTTATCACTTGTGCATTTTATGACGTAACAGGTATATTACATCGTAAACATACACGGGATGGAGTGGAGGTGACTGCAATAGCTCTACAATATGTAAATAATCTCATTGAGTCGCCGTTAACCCATTGGCATAAACTGCTTTCGGCATCTGACTTCTAAATAATACTCAAATAAGATGGCTTAGCGCATTGTTGTAACTGTCAGATGATTGATATAAGAAATACGATGATAAAACTTTCACTTGCTTACTCTTGTCACACCAAAAATGAGTATTTTGCTTTAACCTTTAAATGCAACCTTTCTGATGATGGCCTCATGGTCGACTTGCATGTTCCTTCATATCAGAAGTTCCTCTCGTATCACACGTTCAATCTTGATTTTGCTGGTAGATTCAGGTCAATCATAAAACGCAAGCCATGCTACACACGCAACGACTCTATTATTTGATGAACTGCCTCTTTCTGACATCAGTTTTAGAATGTTAAAATGACTTTTTAAAAAATGACACGAAAAGGATAATAGTGGGCCTACATTCATGCGATTGACATTCACAACACGCGGTATAACAATAGGATTTGGATGGTAATAACTGGGGACGGGTACCTGTAGCTCATACATGCATGATATGATAACGTTTATAATGGAACGTTTAAATATTCTCTCCATGGCGTATTGAACAATTGTTGTATTTTTACGTTGTTGTTGTTCTTGTTATTGCTCCGAATAACGAGGTTATGTTCGTAACGAGTACCTTTACAATTTCCGCTTCAATTTAGTGAAGCTAACTCTTATGCATGTGATTATCTTGATGATGATCTCGCAGGACCACCACTCATCTTACTCGAAAACAATCAAGTCAATCTGCCCTCTCCTTCTTTACATTTTAATTTAATGCCAATACCTCTCCGCTGTTCTCCAAATTTCTTGTGCAAGACTTCATCTTATTCTGTTCAGATTTTCCACAAAGTGCATGGCCACGCTGAAAAATTCCCAAGTTGTGATAAACGGGTCCCCATGCGACGAGCCAAAAACAAACAAGCCTAATACTGAGAAATCTAGCTCGAATTGTATAGTTACTCAGGAAAGGGACTTTTAAGTGCAAGGAAACTCTTGCTTCAGCAGTTTAATTAGGAAAAGACGTCGAATATAGTTCCATTAAAGTATTTCACAACTGGGAATATAGGCGCATTTACTTAGCCAGCTCTGTCTTTAGAAAAAACGAATTCAATTTCTCTCTGAATTCGCCATTTTTAACGGTTAATTTTGGTTTATCTGAAGTGTGTTTGTTTGACTGTGCTCATCGTCTCTGGGTGTTTGCTTAAATATGTATTATATTCCTCAAAGTATAAAGTACCGAGAATATTGTAGAAAAAAAAACCTCTCAAATTTTACAAAGAGGAAAACTATCGTAAGTTAAATCATAACCATAATTACGTAGTTCTTTACAAAAAAACGCAAGTAATTTTCACTATGAAATAACATCTTTTTTATTCACTAGGGACGTATACGCTCGATACCCTCTTCCCTGAACGACGAAATCAATAGCTTCTCATTAGGATAATTACGCGAGCGTGAAGCTGGCGGTGATATTATTTTGTTTAAAGGCAAGAATAGATACGTGTCGTTCGTTTTACTACCGATCCTCACCAGGTAGCAAGATATGCATACCCAATATAACATGATCGTCATATAGTCGTTGTGCCGATGGTCTCACTTGACGATAATCGACAACCGGGTACTTCGTGTGGATTTGCAAGTAGAAGATCGGAAGCAATTTACAACAAAAAAAAAAAAAGAAAAGAAAAGAGAATGACACTAAATAAACGATGTGAAAATAAAGGGTAAACATTCAGAAGGGAGGATTGAATATAATGAAGAAAACAAAAATAACACAAAGGGATTGACAGTTAGATAGAGAACACGAGAAAGAGGGAGAGAGAGGGAAAGAGAGAGAAAGAGAGAGACGCGGGAATAATTGAAAGCGGGACAGGAAAAAAGAAAGAGAGGGGTAATAGAGAGATAGGGAGAGGGGGAGAGAGAGAGAGAGAGAGACAGGGAGATAGAGAAAGAGAAATAGCAGTGATATATATCAAGAGACAGAGAGAGAGAGAGAGGAAGAGAGAGAGGAAGAGAGAGAGGAAGAGAGAGAGGAAGAGAGAGGAGTAAGAAATGTAGGGGAGTAAATGAGTGACAGAGAAAGACAGAAAGAAAAAGGGGTATTGTACCGACTTATTGTACTGACTTAAATTAACCGAAACATACTTCTTCCGGCCATAACGTTGATGATGATGAACTAAAAATCATGGTATTTGAGAGTTATTCTTTTTCATCTTACAACAAAATCTTTGCTTCGGAAATGTTCAGCTCATTAGCAACATCGTTTTTTTTTTAGCAAATTTTATCTTATCATACCTTTGTTTCGCCAAAACAGATGAACTTTCGAAATTATTAGAAATAATGTTGTTAATCTAAGAAAATTGAAACTTTGATATGAAAATTTGATATTTCGATATTCAAAGTACTTCCACACCTCACAAGTTATTTTTTCGGACAATTTAAAACTTGTTAGATTGATTCATGCTTCTTTAAAACATTCGCGTGCATATTTGTGCTCGCAATCCAAATGATTATATTTGTATAAGAGATGAAGCTATTTGATTCGGAATGAGATCACAGTTAGATTACATTTCATAAAAAATGAGGGCGATGCTGAAATCATTCGCACATGTGTTTTTTTTTCAAAAAACCATACCTGTTTCTCAAAGCTATTTCAACTAAAATATCGGTTAAATAGCTAAGGGATGATAAAGTGCATGGACCCTCTGCCAATCGAATGACAAAGAAAGGATGATAAAGGAAAACCAATCAATAAACAAAATATAAAAAATCAACAACAAAAGAAATCGATAATAATAACAAAAACAACGACAGACGAAAAGAAGGTGAATGAAGATTGAACAAAATAAAGATACGAGCCTCTTTCACACTCTCCTCTCTCGCTTGCCTTGTTCCCTCGCCCTTGATTTACACTGTGAATCATCGTGAACCAACCCACCCACCTAACCATACACACGCATCCACACACCCTCTTCATACATACGCACACCCTCACAATAACCAATCTCTCCCTGACGAATAAACGTTACGCCACTCGGCACTTCTCTTCGGTTTTGGGCACATTATGATATTTTCTTCCTCATGAAGAAACAATAACAACAATTTCGGTCTTCATTTATTCACAATGTTTCCAATTTACCCGCTCCAACCATCATAAAAGCTCAGCAAAAGCTAAAGCAGAATTATATGATACGTTAGATGTAGTCACCCCTTATATTATTTCAACGCCATTATGTCATTGCTGTCTATATACAGTCATGGTACAGGCTTTAGCAGAAGGCTTTCTGACAACATGTGCAACTTAGATGTTATGCCCGCCTACGGGCATTTTATGAATGCAAATTATATAAACCATTACAAAAAATGACAATAATTTAAAAAAAGTTAATAATCAAATGCGAAATGGATATAATCGGAAATCACTAACTTATTTGTCGTTGAATAGCCCAAGACCAACCTTGCTGGCATTAATCGTTTCTTGGAGAACATTAACACAATCTGTAAATTAATGATTTCTCTGTCGTTTATTATGCATTGCTGTCATCTCGGAAAATCATTTGAATGATCAAGTCAAACAGCATCGGCCGTTTGCTAAATGGAGCGTAAAGACAGAGGACTGCTCAATGGGTGGGAGTTTATAATGCAAACAAGTGTAGTTAGGAATGGTCTTGGCGGACATGTGCTCATTTGACGGATCATCGAGTTTAATCCTCGTGGGTGAGTTTACTGATGATCGCCTCATTCACTCTGATTTCATTCCGGGCAAAAAACAATTTCGGGAATCTCGTAAGTTCATAGGTGTTTTTGGTTTGATTTTGTTCATGGGTGTTGCTTTCCTTTTTGTACGTACTTTTTTGGAATGAAATCGGAGACGCGACTCGAAAACAGTCACTCGCACCAGCCAATAATCTTTTCACCGGAGCGATGATCAAAATTAATTAAACAATGTATAGATTTGGAGAGGGTTGATTTATCTAAGAACACCCTCTAGCTTATAGTACACCTATTTGCCAATATTGCCGTGATATTCATAGCGCTTTTGAGTGCCATGAGCTTCCCTGTATCATTTAAGAATGTTAAAATTTACATCATATCCACCCCTTTCACACGCCCGCGACCACCATG
>BEXV01000736.1:114398-130512 GCA_003118195.1 Hemicentrotus pulcherrimus
GCATTTATCTACGTTTCACCACTCTTAATACAGGAGTTTCTCAGAAGTCGATTAGATATGCATATCCGGTTGCCTTTTACGTGCGATAAAATTTCCACAGGGACAAGGTATAGCAAAAATAATTTGAAAAGAGATTTATTTAAGACAATCGAATATAAAAACAAACTTTATAGGAGTATGTACACATGTAGCTTATACACTGTCGCTCATAAAGGTGGAATATTTTAGTTTTCCCCCAATTTATGGAATTATTTTTAAAATTGTTAAAAAATAATAGATATAGATAATTGTATACATTCTCAGATTTTATTGAATAATAACTTGCAAATGTGTGTTTTGCGGAACTGCTAAATCATGTGTATACTACTATGCTTGTTAACTAGGGGACCTACGCTCTCAAGTCATAAATGACAGTAATGAGGATTAATGCCCCACAAAAGGGCACTAATATAGCACATCGACACGGTTTAGATCCTGGGGCCTCCTAGTTACGAGGCCATTTTTTTTCTTTACTGAACCATGACTGTACGCAGCGGGGGCTTGGGTAGGGGACAGTTTCCATAAATTAAAACAAAAACAGAAAATGCAATAAATTTTCAATAATTTATTGCATTTTACCGCGGTCCCCAACATAACAAAATCCTCTGGACGGCCATGCATTATGGCTCAAGGCATTGGCACACAGATTTTTGTTTAATGTTAGGCACCGGGGTTATTGCATTTTCTGTGTTTTTTTAAATTATGGAAACTGTCCCCTACCCTAGCCTCCACTGCATACAATCATGGTTCAGTGACAAATCAATGGCCTCGTAAATGTGAAGCCCCAGGATCGAAACCGTGTCGATGTGCTATATTAGTGCCCTCTTGTGGGGCATTATTCCTCATTACTGTCATTTATGACTGAAAGGCATAGGTCCCCTGGTTGATAAGCATAGTAGCATACACATGCCTTAGCAGTCACGCAAAACACACTTTGGCAAATTATTATGTAATAAAACCTGAGAATGTATACAATTCTCTCGATCTATTATGTTTAAATTATTTTAAAAATAATTTCATGAATTGGAATAAAATTAAAAAATTCCACCTTCATGAGCGACAGTGTATCTAGTTCTTTAAATGGTATACAAGAGTAATGTGGCTGCTTTTACCCATGCATTATGTTTGTCAGTCATACCGTAGGGAATATTTATGACGTGTTGTTTTGAAGTGATCAATGCAATTTATATTGCATCAAATACATGGCTATCGCTGTCACAAAATCTCTTGGGACTTCCATATTTTTCTTCAATTATTTGAAATACTAGAAAAAAAAGAAAAACGCATGATGCTGCACGCTACCTTTGAAAGACCGTATTGATAAGTGCCATTTTGTGTGTGGTCACAATGCCTTTTCGTTTCTACCTGCCATGGTGAAGACTTCAACACCGAGCCTCTGACAACTATGTCTTTTGTATGCAACTCGAACATTGCAGTGAAATCGTTGGTTTGTTAGTTTGACGTAAATAATAACTGTAGTCGTAAAGAGATGCATTATTTGATAGCGCTATGATGTTCTACGGAATATGAATTTTCCATGTGAGCTTTAACATACAGGTCATATTGGATGAAGGTCGTCTTTACTTCCGATTTCATGGATTAATGCCATAATGTTCTTTTTCACATCTGAAAAGTCAAATACAAATCAACGTTTTTTTTTCGCGTTTTACTTACATTAGGTAAGATCGAACGTGCAAAATCCATGCAGCGATTCACGATTGCATGATCACATGACTTTAATCGACCAATGAAATCGCTTGCATGTAGTAAGAAAAACAGGCTTTTATCGTCATTATCATCCTGATTTGACTCAGTTATTCAAACGTTTAACGCCCTTTTGCACACCTATTGTATATTTTATCAAGAAAAATGTTGAACAAAAATTATGTACGATTATGTGGAGTGAGAGATGGAAATCCCAATCGTGTGATCATTTAAAGCTGTCACTGTGCAACACCCTCTGACAGTGATTAACAGTAAATTCTCCTAACAATTTTTTAATTTTCCTATTACCGTTTCTTAATGAAAAAAAAAAGACATAAAAAAAAGGCTTTTAAAAATCTGTCAACACTTCATTGTCTGGAATGGTATATACAGCCAATTCATTGCTTTGTGACAATTTGCATTCTCCTAAAATGTAATAAATTGTAGTAATATAATTAGGAAAATTAAGAAATCGATCAGATCAGTTTTCCCCAATTTTTATCATTAATAATGGTCTGTTTTTACTCGAACTTTCAGATTATCTTTAATTGCACATCAAGCATCGAAGTCATTACCTTAGCACCACTTTCTCTCATTTTAACAATGTTACCAAGTCTCTTTAATGCCTGCCTGGTATATATTTAAAGACAGGTGTTGCTGATCAAAAAGCTCTTACCTAGAACTTTTCATTTGATTCTTCTTGTTGTAAGCCAAAGAGAGGGAATATATAATGTAGATTTCAGTTTTATTGTACACATGGAGCTTATCGTATGGGGGAGTGGTAATCCTTGGGTTGAAATTGAGAAAATGCAATTATCGATTGCAAGAAAGCCGCACACTTTCTGTTGTTTGATGGAAAATTGGATTTAAACAGAAAAGGTAAAGCTTATGTACGGGGAAAATGGAAGAAAGACGGATGGCGAAGAAGGAGTGACGGAAGCAAAAATAGCGATGAAAACGTAGTGTGACGCGAAACTTAAGTTACTCGATAAACTCAATATCCTCAATTTGGTCAGAATCAGATTTGTCAATAAGATTTTTCCCCAAATCATTTCGTATAAATAATATGAGAACTACAATCATTATGAGGAATTACCCAGCGGCGTCCACTCTCCAATCCACGCCGTAGACGAGCGATTGATGCCGATGATCTGATTATGAGGGGTAAAATTTGTAAGATTGCTCCCACAAAATTCGATTAAACGTCTAAACAGAACTGTTCTCCCGAGGACCATGAGGAGCAGCATATCTGGTTTCAGCTTATTTTCCGACGTCAGGGCATTTCTAATAGAACGCGGGAAAGCAGGGACTTGAACACTTATTGATTAGAAGACGATGTACTTATGATACCATCTGCGATGCTCAAGATGCTATCATCTGCCCCTATTACCTTTTATCTCTTGGAATTAGGAGGTTGACGATTGTCCTCCTATGTGATTGGCGGTTGAATAAATTTAAGAATTTCTATCGATTTTCTTGCAATCAAAAGGGACGTTTGTCGTTTGCTTTTTGATTTTGATGGTTATGCAACGAAAATATTTGTTGATGGTTGCCGTGTCTTAAGATGAGGGAGTTGACCCATTGGACAAAGGAGATCCAAACTACATATTAAAATAAGAGTTTTAATCTGTGATAGTTAGAGCAATGACATCAAATCTTCCAGTTTGATGTTGGTTGTCAACCATTTGTCAATGTTATCAAACTGGAGTTTTGTGCGCGCACCTGTAAAACAAAAAATAATGACTGCGCTATCAATGCAAAGATTACTCCGAGTGAATCATTACATCCTACATTAAAAGCCCACGTTTAGTTTGCTAAGGATTTTGGGAGAATAACCATATTTAAACAATGAAAGTGAACATGTTAATAGATAGAGGGGGAAGGGAGACTCGTCTTTTTTAGACAAAGAAAATAGGGATACGGACATCATCGCATAAATATAGACCTTTTCCTTATCTATATAAGTCATTGGATAAAACTAATGATCTGTAAATAATTCTCTTTTTAAGTTCAATAGCAGCACCTCCTTCCATAAACAGGGTTGTCAACTTAAAAAAACACCATTTTGTTATCCATGGAGACAAAAAAGTACACCAATCTAGTACCAACAGATATGTAAGATATGCTTTATCATACCCGCACAGACGCTAGGTAGTGCTTTATTAGTACTCCCCCTATTTGAAGCTGATGTGTAGTCGTAGAGATGTTGTGGTCCAATGGAAAACTCACCGGACTATGAGCCACAGGGTACGTGGTTCGGATCCCTCTCACAGCACTAAATTATCTGTGGCAAGACATTAATCAAAATATGCCACGCTCGACCCAGGTGAGGTAAATTGGTACCTTTAATTCCTTAAAAATAAAAATCCTAAAGCGCCATCATGGCATCCACCTAAAGACAGTGTAATAATTGGAGAGCGCAAAGAGTGTCCAACCTGACAGACATGAATGCGATACAAATACCCACAACTAGTAATATATTATTATACCATTAATGTCAAAAGCTATTATATATCGGTAATGTGACATAGAAAACCAATTCAAAATGTAATTTCCTTACAGTGAGTTGTGTTTCCATCTCCACTCAATGTAGGCCAAGTTAATAGGAGTGATACATCACTTGTCTTTTTCGTCTAGGTTCTTTATGCAAATCTGAATTATTTCCAATCAGTTGGACTGTCTGGCGCAATTTATTGCAAAATAACCCGTTCGCCTCATCCTTATTTTGTCTTTTGGGAGGTAAATATAGCAATTTCTAACTGACCATTGACGAACAGACACTTCCAATTTCCTTTTCTTGTGAAAGAAGTAGAGCGAATCGACACCAGGGCAGTTATTTTTGTTTCTATTTAAATACACGTAGCACTGAATAGAACCGTGAATATTTCTAGTAATCAAAAGCGAATCACATTAAGGCTTTGCAAACACATGTTTGACATTTGTGCAAACCAGACGGAGGTAAGTATTTACGCAACTCCTTTATCTAGATGAAAACACTCAAGTTCAATCAGTTTAGATTAAAAATCTAGAATGATAAGCAGAAATAATAATGATTCTTGTTGTTCTTTTTGAAAACACGGTTGCTCCTGTCTCATAACATTATTATCAACTATTTATACATGTACATTTGATATATGCATGAGGAGTGTCACGTGATCATGACACATGTCTCGGTCCATACTGGTTTGGCCAACAACACATCTGGTATTAGAGAACAACTGTTAGAGAATCGTCTCCTCAAAAACAACCAGGGACAACAGGGAATGTTTTATAGGGTAAATCCAACCTTGATAGCAAACTACTCCGAATGAAAACCGGAAAAAGCAGAGACACCAGAGATATTGACTAGTGAAAGTTTTGAATGAAATCGGACAAGAAATAAGAAAGTTATGAATCTTTGAAAGCTATTTAACTATATATTCAATGGACTCGTCAAATTTGATGAATAGGTCATTATCTCTGTGATGTACTAGCAGAAAACTCATCCACTTGTTTCAGAGCGAAAAATGATTCAAATTTCAATGATTAAAAGAATATGAGGGTCTATTCTCTTGAGAGGATATATAAATGATATGCTATCCATCATATATTTTGAGTAGTGCGGAGAAAGCAGAAGGAGAAAAACAGAAATTAATGATAATCTCGTACACGCGGGAGAGTTTATTTTTTATTCTTCTGCTTTCATTTAAATGAACTCATTACAAGGGCCGGACTGCCATTTAATGAATGCGACGTTACAATGCTTAGCATTAAGATCAAACAAAGATAATATAAAGAAGTTTTTTATTTTCTCGCAAAGAACTTTGGTTCTTTCAAAAACTATCGAATAACACATGAACAGTTCAAACATTTCTTTTGTTAGGTCTCAAAAAAATTCAATTACTATTTTTATCAAATGTAGTTTGGAAGACATATTTTGGTTCTAATGTCTGTTCTTTAAATCATAGAATAAAACGATGCTTATACACCATGCAAAGTATAGATAACCAAAACTGTCCTAAATTGCAATAAGATGGATGGACACGATGTGGTATAGGGGTTCTTCCACTTTGATTTAAATATCTGTAAAAAAAAATGAGTGTTAGAGCCCAACTTGGTACCTATGTTCTTCTGCAAGGTACTCTATCTGCTGATTTTCTTCTCGATCCCATTTAAATACTTGGGTACCTGAAACGATGTATTCCTTGAAACATTCTAATGCGCAGTCGGGGTTAACATCCAGGGTAATTATTTACATTTTACTTTAAGAAGGAAAATAGAGACATATAATATAGGCAGTGCAAAGATGGAATATCGTAATCAATTTTGCTGTTGTATAAGAATGGCGCATACCATATCCATAATCCTGGCTTTATGTAAAAATCTACGTAGGGTTGACAAAAGATTAATATTAACACCATGACAGAAAATATATACTAGAGACGTATCTAATTAATCCTTTCCTCATTCCACCTATCGAAATATTTTACAGTATGTTTCGAGTTGCCATGACCGTTTTTGGAAGATGAATTAGTGAGAGATGCAAAGAATATTCATGAAGTTTGGTTCTTAAGATTCAGTGATCCTTATGCTGGTGTTCATACTGCCTAATAACAAATACATTAGTAAAAGAAAGACCCTTCTAACTGTGTGAAATAGAAATGGTTAGCTTGATGTTCTAGTTAGTCATTCGTTTTCATTAAGTTAGCTCTGCCATTAAACCGTTCAACATATCCTTATTAAACCGTCTTTGAACCCTTTAATATAAGCAGAAAATAGGAAAGAAGGGATTAGGTATAGACCACTTTGATGCGATAATGCAGACAAAAAAAAAACAAAAACAGATTTCAATACGTACTATATGTAATCAACGCTGTAAGCCACGTTGTCACACGTTGTATATATTTTGAAATATTTTGTAAAACAGAAGGCGAATATCGGCAGTTCGATGTGAATTCTCTTCCCAGATTCAAATTCTTAAACGACACCTCTTGATTTTTATGAGGCAACACATTCCGTATTTAAGGGATAAGATGNGGGGGGGGGGGGTAGGCAGGTCAAGTAAGTGAAGAATAGATTGTAAGGGCGACGGTAATGATTATCCGAGGTATTTTCGAGACCCATTTATTTTTCTCCTCCGATAGGGGCATGCTTACCAACATATAAATCTATTATCTTAAATTGTTCTATCAAGTTTCTGCGACGCCTGGCTCGCCATAAAGCACTTCATGCACAGCGACACGAATAAAATAAATCTTTTACGACTTTGGCTATTTTCAATGCATTTTACCGCTCTTTGATGTGTTCTCCTGAATATCATTCAATGCATCAACGTGCCGCTAGTTTTTGCGACTCGAGTTTCACGAAGTTTATGAAGTGCAGAGGAAGTAAAATTCTATTCATCCCCGATGACGTATAGCCATGGAAACACAAATTAGAGAATATTAAAAGGGAGTAATAATGATTTTCAACTTCACTTGACCCAATGCCTCTTGACAAACCGCGATCAGCAAACATCTTCGGGTAATTTACGAATCCATGAGGTGCACCAATACCAATACTTACTTAAATCTAGGCTCTGTAACAAACAGAGTTACGATTAATCGTAACCGTGTCTCCTTCAATCAACCGTTATTTAACAATAAATGGTCACTTGCGATGAATTTTATGTTCGCAGACGAATACAATGCGTGATAAGATAATACAGCAAGACTGGAGATGCAATAGATTGTTGCGATTGATGGATCGGTTTAACTAGTTCAACGATTTCTGGAGCGCCGAAATTGATAATGATTACTGCAAATATTTAATGAAATGATTATTTGAAATGAATCCAATCATTGAATAAGATGGAGAGATTTGTAAAAGCGCGATTTTCAACATATTTTTAAAATTTACATACAGAATAATTGTAATTTTCACCGGATGAAGTAGTTTTGACAAGTTGATACTCCTAAATCATTATAATTCAGTGTACTAAATCTACCCACATTGTCGAATCTTAAACCAGCCCTACCTAAAGATACTTTTGTGAATAAGTAATCAATGTGCTACATAAATTGCGAAGATAACGTCAAGCCAATCATATCTTTACATTATCAAGTTATGATGCAGATATTTTGCTCCATTTTCTATAAGGTGACCAATCGACAAACTTTGTATCCACTTTGAAACATTCTATCAGATGAAATTACAACTCCCTGCTTCTACAGTATCAGTTTCAAATGTTTAATACATCACTAGGCTATCAACACAGGTTCTTGACTTTAAAATGTCTGACATTGCTGAAACTTTGAATTGAAGTGAGACAGTATTACATGTATACCTCTGTCTGAATCAAACATTGGTGACATTTTGGTTAGGATCACTGTTTACCTGTTAACCACGACCCCGGATGTCTGAAGCCATTGCATTTAGACGTTATTTGTCAGCGAATCGTCTCGACAGGAATATAGCAAATACTTTTTATCTGTGAAACAAAGCCTTGCTACTAAAATGGTCAAAATATCGACAAAATATCTGCTGATCTATAAATGACCATGTAAATGACGACTTCATTTGTCATTTCAAAGTTTTGTGCTATTTTTCCATTTTCCAATTAGTTTTTATCATAACAATCTAGCACGTTTGTAGTTTGAAAATCTAATAAGTGACCTCTTCAAAATTTGATTTGATTCCTTTTTTGTTTTTGCTTTGTACTTTCGTGAAACTGCAAAATATTGCTAACCATTTATCAAGTATGCAATGTCTTTTTATTTCTTTTCACTATTTTTTCTCTTTGAATTTACAATATGTTGTCCATTACGTGTTCTGTTTTTTCAAACTGTTATTTATCTTTGTGTTACACCTGATATTTTTTACGTTCATTTTTTTTTCGTTCGGTTTTTCGTTTTCTTCTCGAAATAAAGTTATACTTACAAAAATGGAGTTTTATTTCCAAAATGTTCACAAGAGGTCGAGTAAGAAACGTAAAAATATATTCTTTCAATCTAAGAAGTAGATTGAAATATCGGCCTCGACCATCAATTTTGTTTTAAATACAGCGTAGAGTAATAGGGATATTAAAGATATAATCATTGCATTAGTAGGACTATTACCAGTGTAGGGCTGCACTACATTCAGTGCGGATCTTAAGGCCCGGTCACACCGCCAGAACTTTGCTGGAGCGTTCCTGGAGCAGTGAAAAAAAAAATCATCACCGCTCGTAACCGTTCAACACCGTTTAACAGAAGTTGGCCTCTGTTAAGGCAACGCCGTATACGCTCGGTCACCCCTGATGGTCCCTCCTACCGTTTCGAAAGTTTTGAGTTGCACAAAATATTGCGAGCGGTGAGGAGCGGGCAATTTTCCGCTCCGGCAAAGTTCACCACCGCTCCAACAACGCCAAGTCAAAGTTTGGCACCGCTAGACGCAAGTTCGTGGACGCTTTGGTCCGCTAGGCCAACGCAGAAATCTTGAACGCTGGATCACTGCTGCTTCGCCAGCTTTGCCCAGACGGTGATTAAACGTTGCACGAACTTTGGTGGAGCGGACACGGGATTGCTGGAACGGTGTCGGGCATTAAAGCAGCGATCCATTGCGGTGATGAACTTTGGTTTGGCGTTGATATGGAGGTGTCGGAGCGGGACCAACGCTCGCTACCACTCGCTACCGTTAAACCAACGCTAAAGCAACGCCGGCTTCAGCGGTGCACCGCTAAGGCACCGCCCGTTTTTTCCGATTTTTTTCCCATTTTGTGCGCGGTGACGAGCGTTGTTGAAATTCGGCCCCCTCTCCCTTCCGTTCAAGGAACGCTCCAACAAAGTTCTGGTGGTGTGACCGGGCCTTAAATAGGTATTTCTGTTATGCATTAGGCAACCTGTCCCCATATTGTGTGTGAAAAATGGTATACAAAAGGAGCAACAAAGAGCTTGGAAAAACCAAGGTAAATATCCTCAGGCTGCTTTAGGCAAGATATGGCTTTCATCGGGCACTCAGACGGTGAGGTTAATGCCACATCACAGGGAGTGTCATCTTGATGGAAGCAATAATTGATTTCTACCATATCGTTGTCATATTTGATTCAAAGTATATGGGTTTCGCCCTCAGCGAAGGATCTGTGATTTGCATTTATAATTTGGAAAAATTGGAAAATGATCACAAACTTCGTACAGATGTAGCTAGAAGATTAATAAGAATAGACATAGTGGCGCATTCTGAGTGTATATCATTACCCCCGAGGGCATATACAAAAAAAAAACTGAATTGTTTTAGCCTTTAACTTCTATTTTGTAACTTAAATACATGCAATCCTCACATATTGTCTTTGAGATTTTTTATTGGAGGGATTTCTTTTGAAGGTATAGATTCCAGTCATTGTCTTTTTTTGGAGGGGGGGGGGTCGCCTTTTGGGTTCAGTGAGAAGCATTAAATCACAACAGTATAAAAACTCGTATGTCACGATATAAAGAAGAACAAACGAACACACACACACACACACACACACACGTTCCCCTTATTTTAACAAAGGTCACGCATGCGCAGTTATTACTTGTTACAACACGATGGCAGAGACATTAACAGGAATCATCATAATGAAATTCTAATAGCCTTGCGCATCCTCTATTAAAAGCTGCGAGCATGACAATAGTTTTATATAATGCGAACATAATTTGTGAACGCAGTTCAGTACGGTATTGGAATTACCCTTAGGTTGACTACTTGAATTTGTTTGCGATGTTTTCATCGTACGATAAAAACACGAGTTTTACCCCTGTTGAATTCGGTTCAAATAGATTTAAAGTCTTTGGGTCCATCTGCATGCATGAAATAAACTCATCATGCCGTTCCCATTTTCAATTCTCGAAAGCTGGAATCCAAATGGAATGATTTCGAGTCTACCGTGTCATTAAAGTATCAATTTCGTATAAGAAGGTGTAAAGAAATAATTCATGTGCACGTGGCGAACATTATCTTTACAACGTGTCACAAAGGGCAATTTTCATTAATCCTACAATAAACTAATTATGTAGTGTTTATGGAATGATTACTTCTAATTCATCCACTTAATTGCGAATTTCGAAATATTATAGCCCCATGGCATCCTATTTCGGTAATAATTATCAATACCACATTTGCTATAAAAACTAACATAGGCTTCAACTGATCACTTGGACGATTGTTGACTTTGATTTAACAATTTCCAACAACTCCGTATATGAGGGTAGATGTCAATGTCTTCCCAGCTGTGATGTAGCTCATTTCTTGCTCGTCTGTTTTCCTCGCGGAGTAAAATATTATACGATCAAATCTTCGGGCGTTTCTGAGAATACGATGCGGGATTGTTATTCGAAAATTATAGGCTTATTCCCCTGGGAGCAAGGCGATTTTTATTAACGACATTGGTATCTATTTTCCCTGATTAAAGTTAAATTATTTTTCCATAAAGGATACTTTATCTATAAGGTAAAAAAAAACAACCGCCTGAAGTAAAAATAGCAAAAGGTATAATGATAAAACACTTGCTACTTTATGATGCGCAAATTCTGTGAAAATGTTGAAAAAGAGGCTTTAATTTTTGACAGTTTCCGAAAAGTCAAATAGGCAGCATGCAAAAATCTCAATAGAGGTTTTTTCCCTCTTAAAAAAGCACTGTGCCTGTGGATTAAAGAGTAGCAAGACTTTTCTCAAAACAAAAAATTCAGACCTACTATTGCTTCTATGCAAATTACATATTGTTGAGCCCGATTATGGGAAGATGCGTGTGCCGCGCCGCATCGTCAACTAAAATAAGATTATTGCACGTACTAAGCCCAAAAAACAAATTTACCTCAGTGAACATGTGTGATCATAGGCTACAAAAGCAATGTTTGTTATAAATAGGACTCCTACCCACATCCTCTCCTCGGGAAAGGGGGGGGGGGTGCATGACGCCCTCTTTAATTGTGAAATTCCACAAGGAGCAGACGGCATAGAATTTGAAAATAACATAAAATATAACATATACATTGGAAACGGCGACTCCTTTTCCCTCTCCCCTTTTAAAAATATTTAATGATCTGAATATGCCCCTGAGTTTGAACCGCCTTATATCTCGTTCACAGTCTCGCATGCTTTGATAACATTTCGCCCAAGAAGGTCTGTGGTAACCCCACTTAATGTAAATTTTTGTTGGTGTAGTATCAACGCTAGATTTTCGCCCTTAGGCAAAACCAATGCGTAGACTGATCTGTTTTATTAAAGAGAAAGATAGAGACGTTTTGTATACCGTGTATCTTTCTTAGCTCAACAGAGCTCGAGCGTAGATCTGCAACAATTTCTTAATGCAGATTTAAATTATTTCATTGTCTCCCACAATAGGGCGAAGAATAAAGTAATAGAACATAATACAGTGAACTTTGGCGATTGAATTAGAGAAAGTTAGCACCATTCTAAAGTGTAAAATTGGTCCAGACTAATTAGTTTACACTCTCTTCGTTAAAAGAGCAACCCGAATAAATAAATATATAATAAGGTAACGGTGTTTCCTTCCTTTTCAATGCAAATGTATTTGGTTATTTGCAGTATTCCATTCTAGAGATCGATGAAAAGCTGGTAAGGCAATGGTTAAAAACAGTGTGGTTTGTTTTTTTTGGTAGAGGAAGTTCTCTTGGAGAACATTGCTCTAGAAACCGGAGTGTTGGCTCAGTCGGTGGAGCGTCCGCCTCACAACCGGGAGGTCGTGGGTTCGAACCCCGGCCGCATCATACCAAAAGACGTTAAAAGATGGGAGTTGTTGCTACCTTGTTTGGCGTTCAACAATAAGGGATAGAGCAACGTCGATCTGGCGCTGCTCAGTGGCTGCCGGGCTCATGATCAATTGGGCAAAAAGAATTTCAGTTTCGGTTTAATAAAATTTGGAGTGGACTATTAGGCTATTATTATTGTTATAATTATTATTTAAAAACGCACTTGTCTTAAGAAACAGTTGATCTATATATTCCCAAAGACATCGGTCATTCAAGCTGTATCATTACCTTTCCCCCGACATATAAAACATAAATAACTCAAAATATGGAAATTAACCCTACCCTTAAGAAAAATAAATTGAGAACGTTACTATTCGTTTTTATACTTCGATTCTCTTCCTTTATTCCCTGACTGCGCGTGCGTGCAACCTAGTCACGTTATCTAAATTACGAGATTTGGTCTAATTTACCATCCATTCACACTGTCCACTTACTAAGAAACCTATTTATTTTATGAAACTAATTAAGTTCTCCATCTTAGATTTATCTTCCTTCTTACAAACGTGGAATTGTCTCCTCCACGTCGCACCCTGAGTATATCGTTGCACCAACTTAATTGAACAATCTCCCCTTACAAATCAGTCATGTAACATCTCTCCTATCATTCATATCACACCCATTTGGTAGTACTCTACATTTAGAAGGGGTTGTATAGCCTAATGTATATTGTGTCGATTCGGTTTACCTTAATATGTATTTACCCAGTCGTGTTTATTTGTACAGCGTTTTCTAATCCTAAAAGGTGCGTCTTCAATATTGTATTTTTATCAGTATTACGACTTGTTGTACTCCATGTTTTGTATAATGATATACAGCTTGCTAAAACAGATAAAGAAAGTAATATCATAATTGCTTTTGGCACTGAGTTATGTACATGTATTTGCCCTGCAAATATATGTATTATTCAGGGGAATTTCATATCAGAAAAAGATGTAATTGTTTTTATCCTGACTTTAAAGGAAAGACTTTTGATAGATACAATGGATACTACAACGTCTGGATAATTTTTATTTTTGAAGGTTTACCTGCACTTATCTTTAATATCTAAACAAATGTTTTTTAAAGAGTAAAATTGATTGTTTTTGAAAATAAAGGTGGGTGTCCCTTTGATTTGTCAGATGTTTAAGCTTCAAGTGGGACATTTCGTAATTGCCTATACTGTTTCTGGCTGTATTGCTTCCTCCCAAGTCATTCGCCGCTGGATTTAATTAAATGTGCTCTTTTGTGGTTTCAATCATCCGAAAGTGGCTTCAATCTTTCGAAAACGTTTCGATTCCTGCCGTTTCATTACTCGATAAGATGAATGAGGATGGGTTTAATGTCTTCCAGCATTGTAGCTGATAGCCAGTCAACATCGTACCTCTCCTAAAGGAAAGTACAAACTAGATGGTAATGACCCAGGAAACTAGAGGCTCGTAGCCAAGGTTTCAGCGAAGGCATCGGAGAAGGATTGCCGATTCCTAGCAAAAGGATACTACTAGAGAATAATCTTTTGATTGCTTATAAACGGGGAAGATTATCGTTTAATTCACTCAACCGAAATACAAATAGCTCAGCTTAAAAGAGTGAATGAATTCCTCGCACCCAACGCGGATCATGAGGAAGTTCTGGTCTTACTTGATTACACCGCTTCGTTCGATCTCATTGATCACGTCAATTAGGTGGATATCATTGAACATGGATACGGCATCAAAGGTCTCGCGCTAAAGTGGTCGGCCAGTAAGGCGGAAATTGTTATACACACGAATGACACTATCACGAAGTCATTTCCGCTGCCTTGCGGCGTTCCCCAGGGATCGGTCATCGGCCCTGTCGACTTCATACTGCACAAGTGCCCATTGACAGCTGAACATTACAAATACTCACAACGCCATTAAGCATACATTGAATTTTTATTTTGTATTGGGTATTCATGCTACGGCAGGGAAATAATTTGGTTTTGTGAGGTTTAAGATTACATGGTTGCTATACAAGTTTCTGTTAACTCCAGTAATCTAAAACAAATAGACTGCTTCGCTTTCTATCATTCATGTGTTGCCTTCTTTAATATTCAGTGATGCAATAATCAAGTTCCCTGGACAATAGTGTTTTTCAACGATCATCATAAAAAATTTGAGCAAAATTTCATTTGGTGAACAAATACGTCACAGACGGTGTTATGAAAATGACTTTGTGAAATCTTTTCCTACTATCATCTCGGTTATCATGAATCTCCTTAAGAGCTGGTTGAAAAGAAATTGCATTTATATTGTTCAACTTGGTATAATGCGAACTTGGGCATATTTTGAGACAGGATAACGACCTTGGCACTCGATTTAACAGTTTATCCTCAACGCCAAGCGTTGTATTTTCTCCATTGATTTTGAAATTATGAAACTTAAATACAAAAGCAAAATCCTAAACCGATGTACATCGGCAGTCTCTGTGCAGCTGAATGCCTTAGGTTTATCGGGTGTGTCGGATTACTGTGACTCTGTCTCTTTGTATATGTCAATACCTTTGGAAATTAATTCCATACCTGTTCCTTGAAGAAGAAAAAAATAAATCGATTGGCATTCTGCCTAGCCCACTTTACTGACTTAATCGCCATGGAAATAATGAAACAAAGATGAAATCGCTGTACTGTACTCCGAAAAGACCTAATATTTCGAAAGTGAAATAAAAACACGTTTACAGAGAAATATCAAAAAGTTGAAAGAAAACGCAATTAAACATTACTAGCATCTATACAAATTGCATTATTTTAATGGAAGAGTAATGACTTTCGAAGAAACATATTATAAAGGCAGACATTGTGTCTTATATGCAGTATTACAACTGGAGCAGCCTCGTGTTAAAATTACATGTGGATAAACCAACAACTCTTATAACTTGTCCTCTCTGGTTGAAAATTGGTTTACCAAACGGCATTTATGCAAATCTCTAGTCGGTACCCCTTGAATCTCTCGCAACTTGTTTTCTTTCTCCTCTTCTTGGAGTCGCCATTCTTGACCCGTCTGCTATACCTGGTTTTGTAAACATTCTGTGATTTTATAAGAGCCAATTGATGGCTTCCTTTTGGACTCAGGGTAGGTATGCCTCAGGCAGTTAAGTTGAGAAGGTATCAATTGGCACTTAGATATTGTTGGTGTTAAAACCATATGCTGCCACGCGTAGATCATTGCGTCATCAATCGGAGAAACAGTATTCAATACAGATATCAACACATTCTTCCCTGGTAAAACAGTATGTCGTCATCAGGGCGAAGTGTTTGTCTATTTTCAAGCATGTCAAGAAAAACATCTCCGATTAAACAGACAAAGTAACACAACGTATATACAAATTATGTGTAGACCAATTTGGGTGACCTGTTCTAAAAACATAACCAAGTGGTTTTCTTTATGACACATGCATAGTTACAATGTACACAAGTTACACAAGGTACACAATTGTTGCCCAGATTTTCTTGTTTCAGTTAAAATCATGCAACCGTGTTCTCAAATATAGCCACGCAGCTTCGTAAGACGTAACTTGTCTTTCCCATCGTGAATATGAAGTCCGCACAAACTCACATCTGGCCTTAATATAACAACAAATTTAAAGACTTCATATTCTTACAAATCATCATATTACAAACAAATTATAAA
>BEXV01000736.1:148820-167521 GCA_003118195.1 Hemicentrotus pulcherrimus
AACAACAACGATGATTGCTAAAGCAGTTGTAGCGCCACAAGTCTCTTTAATTTTCCGATCTGTCTGTCCTCCTGAACTTCGCAATATGAAACCATCTAATCCCTTTTTAAAGTGTTGATTGTAGAATTATCATATATCACACACACACACACACACACGCACACACACACACACACACACACACACTATAATTTAATAAATCTGCCATGCATAAATAAAGCGCAAATAATATTCCGAACCCGTTGCGTCCTGTTTATTAAATATTACATGTGCAAGCCGTTTTCATCTATATCCAGACAAAATTGTACATCCTAATATAAGCTCATATGCCCGCGGGATTTTGCTTATAACTCCCACATTATAGAAATAGATTTTGCTGACACTTAGATCATGGAGCTACAAAGATCTTAGCTCAATACCTCGACAAATCTCAGTCGAGAAAACCCACCATTGATCATCGAGACATAAGAATCCACAATCACCATTCCCTCTTAATTATTTGCGTGCAAAAAAAGAAAGAGAAAATCAAAATCAAGATATCATCTTAGTATATGCAGTCTTTGGAGGGGAAATTTACTGAAGGTGCAAGTCAAAGATGTGATATCTATTATTTTATGACATGTTACGAGGAATGATCGAAGAATTCATTATTCTAAGAGTTTCGTAACACCCACACCCCAAGCTAAGGGATAATTGCCGACGGAGGAGATCCTAATTTAGCTTCTTCTTCGTTAAAAGGATACAGTGCAAAAGTGGAACAGGTATGTCGCCCGTTGACTTTACTCTTTTGATTTTTTCTTGTTTTGTCTGTTTGTTAGAAGAAAATAAGATGGAGATGAGGAGTGAGAAAAATCCCTGAAAGCATGATCCATTATGTGTAATGGAAATTGCGTGATACACCAATGTTTGATCGTCCTAGTGTTGCTTGAGCAGGCATTGCTTTCATTTTCAAGATTTTATCATTTTGTTATTTCCTGTGAAAAGAATATCTGTGCTTGGGAGGAAGTTAAATAGCCGAAGGGGAGGTCGATAACCTCGTCAGAATATCTTCATAATGATTGAGTTGGGATGAAATTTACAGAAATATAGCATTTTCCGACTTTGATCGATGGTTGTCTAAGAAACGTTAAACCATGTTAGAAACTTTATAATAATTGAAAAAAAAAAATAACGTTAACACTTATTCCGCCAAAGGATGAAAGCTTAGATCAACTTACATTTATGCATGCGAGTAATCCTACTTTTAGCCAGTTTAAGTTGTGTTTTATCAAAGATACAATTACGGCTGTTCTTTTAAAAGTCTTTTTTTTTTATAAAGGAAAGTCTCTTATACCTTTGCATCGATGTACTATACATAATGAGCTGTTGTATTTGTTGATTCCTTTGCTTTAACTGAAAAGAACGGAATAACGTCTCTTTTCGAGATCGACGAAAATTCTCACGTAGGGTATTTTTGAAATCACCTTATTATTTGGCAGAAGCGAAATAGAGTATGAATCTTAAATTCTTTAAAGCGGTTTGAAGAAAAAAAAGTAGCAAAATGTAGTTATGAATACAAGCCTCTAAAGAGCTAACACTAAGCTAATGAGTAATATGAAAATGTACCTTTATGTTCTTCAAGGCTTTATCACACGTACTAACCTCGTATTTCCAAATACGTGCATATGTCATGACCCGTGATTCTTTTTAAAGAATCATCTTGCCGGCATTAGCATAATATGAATCTTAAATCCTCAATAGTTATCCCTTCATCGCTAAATAAGTAAGAGGTGAATTCAATGTATTGAACCTGTCCTTAATTAATCACATACGTCATCCATTATGCATTCGTTAATGAGCAGAGATATATTTACTAATGAACAAGAGATATACCTCCCTCCGCCATTCCTTTACTCTCTATCTCTTTCCCGTTTTGATAAAGAAAACGAGTTCATAAACGAAGGAGAAAACAAGAACAACCTGTAAAATCGCAAGGTGAAAGTAATCTATTTTTGAAGATTATGAATGAAATGAAAATGTTCCTGCAACCAGGAAGCTGTAATGAATGGAGACTCCGTCTCGAAAGAATTTTTGGAGGGAAAGATATTCAAGATTAACTTGGCTCAACAAAAAGAAATGGAACCCTCTCCAGCCATCAAATCCATCTACTGCTGTCCTTATCAATTCACAGTTCCTCTCTAGTATTTCAAATATTACGAAATGTTACGCAACGCCGTCTGTTTCCCGAAGTCCTCTATTCACTCGATCGTATAAATATATGCAGGCATCGAGCTTTGAAGACATGCGTGGCACCGACAAATTAGGTCATGTTCAGTGAAGATGTATTTAGCTATAATATATAAAATACAGAATTCCCGACATATGACCAATGAAACATTATTTTGGTTGTAGCTCTACTGAAGACGAAACCATTTTAACCAGCAAAATCGACCAAGGAAATCGTGAGTTGGAGCGAATGTAAGGTTTCCATGATCATGAATTTCCCATCTAATTATTGACATTTTCCGAAAATTTCCGAAATTTCTGTATAGCTAGGAAGATAGTCCAAAGGTTTATCTCCCTAAAGAACTAAATGAAATTGTGTTATATGTTTGCGCATTTGTTGGACGATGGTTAGAAGTTGTCAATTCATCACCACTTTTCACCCAAGTACGGGCCGGCAACGCACAAGCCACCGTGCTCGCTGGCCTGAGCTGTAGGTGGAACGGGAGAACTTCGAGCCACTAGGGAGCTGTATAGTCTCGGAGAGGGATTAAGGGAATTACGGTAGGGGAACAAAAGACGCGCGGTGCCACGGATGGCTTCAAAGGAGCCTCTTGGACGGGATCTCCATCTATCACAGCTTCCTGCTGCAACAATATCTCACTAGTGATACCCATTACGATAGCGCGCCCAACCTCCATTCCAAGACCCAAAATACGCCGCTATTCTTGTGTACATATCTTTTCATATTGTCTGTTTAGAGGAACAGTAGGAAATCCATACGAAATACGACCGACAGGCGGCAATGTTAGTAATGGAAACACTTTCGGTCTCTTTCATCTTTGATTTGACGTAATGAATTAATGATACCATTTATGAGCGGTGCAAGAGACATATTATAACTGGGCAGCAAATGTGGCGAAGGAACGCTAAATGAAGACGCGATGAAAATTCTGCTTTTAGACCGGCCAATGAAATCTAATTTACGGCTGAATACTGAACTTTGTTTTCCTTTCAAAAAAGGCGCCTAGAGACGAGGGCTTCTGGTGAATTATGAGATAATTGAGAAAAGAGCACTTATTCATTTGTTTAGAAATAGGCATTGCGTAGGTTACTGCTTTAAGCGTATGACGTTTTACTGGTGATTTGACCTCATAAAAATTAAGTCTCATTCTATACCATGCACATTACATAAGACCATTTCTAAAATATAAAAAAAAAACATCGATTTCATTTGATTTGACGTAATGAATTTATTCTACCATTTATGATCTGTGGAAGAGACACATATTAGAACCCTCGAAACCTCGAAACCCATTAAATTAGTTCATTATTCTTATACTTATTACATTCTTTTAAAATTCGGAAAAACATTTAATGAAGGAAACGCCCAACAGCCTAGAGGTCCTTCCAAATTCACTTTGAATAATTTGAGCTACAAAACACATTATATTTTCCTTGTCAAGTTCGGTCAACGTTACGCATTCTCAGGGGTAACTAGGTGAGATGAAGGAGATACAGAGAGAGAGAGAGAGAGATGGAGGGGGAGATGACATGATGTATAACTATGTTTGTAACACTCAAGGGGCAGCCTTTCTGATTTGACTTGATTCGATGGAATTACTGGTTTTCTACGTCATAAAGGGGTGACATTTGAATCTGATTTCCTTTCTTTCATCATGCCACCCTGTAGCTCATATCGAGGGACTGGCAGCTGCCCAACTATATCATCAATTTTGCCTCTCATTTTCGATCGATTTTAATCACTTCAAAACATCTTAAACTTTGCAATGTACAAACCCACAAACGCAACAGGATGCAAAGATGTTTGGTTTATTGATTACAAATCAATACGGGACTTTGCGCATGTATTCAAAATGAGTATTTATGAACAAACGGCGTCTGTCATGCTGTTAGGCAGCCGATCATTATCGGAATAAGAACACGATCTACCCCTTTCACACTTTAAACGCATTTACAAGAGTGATATTGTTGATGAGATAATAGTCGTCATTATGAAAACAATGATATTAATAAATATAATAAAGATAAAAAATAATACTATTAATAATGGATTCTTGTACAGGGTTCGTGTCTAACAGACTTGACACTCCAGACGCTCCATAATATTGACTACCCCGGGTTTAGCATGGCTGCCATTATGCAGCTCTAGCATTACAAAGAATTATTTCCTGTCACGTACCCATAACCTCACTTTGGTCTAGTGTGGCAAATGTAGATTATTGTCTTGACAAGGGATATTTGTGCCGCGGTGAGACTCGAACCGCAAACCATGTGTTCGGCAGTCCGATGACCAATCCACCAGATCTCAACACTTCCGAAGTATACGATCTGTTTGTTTTCATACCTCAGTTAATGCTGTTTTCTTGTGCACGACCTGGTCTAAATGTGCTTTTGTAATGTCTTACCTCGTTACCAATTTATTTCTTCCACCAGTTACGAATAATTCGAAAAAAAATCTCAATAGCCAGAATGCAAATTGCAAACATTTCTTGTTGCTAGGTAGCACTAAGTTCATGGTCACATCCTTTAGGAAATCATTAGCCAATGGGTAGCCATTTTAGAAGATAATAGTCGTCAAAGAGCATTCCTATTTCGCGAATGTGAATAGGGTACAAGTTATTTCAATTGATTCATGGGAGGGCGTCCCAGGCGAGCTTTGTTTAAAGAACATGCCCTTCAATTTCCGGAGCGACGGGACAAAGTCATAAGCATTACATCTCCCTGAGAAAGGTAAGAAAGGATGATATCAAAACAAGACAATGTTCCATCTTAAAATTTCTTTCCAAGACCCGTCTGTCATGCTGCTATCATAACATACCCTCAAGGCAAGGTCGAACCTTATCTTGAAAAAACCCGTCTTGTTCAGGGGTACAAAAATTGCTCTGAGTGAAATGCGGAAATCTCCCGGATGTGCTGCGTATTTGTTTTACCATGATGATTTTTAGATTCTCCCATTCCAGTACAGGAACCTTGGGGAACGCTTGCCTTTTACAATTGAATCATAACAAAAACCTAAAAAAAGATTTAAATAAAATAGATTTTAAGTACACGCCAATTGGTTTCATACGTTTGTAATTATAAGGATCGAGAATAGGTGTAAAAATGGAAACATCTCAGTTATGTTGTATAATTAAGGCCGTCTTGCAGGAATTGACAGTCCGTATGGATCCATTAATAAAATAATCTAAAAAGCTATCGCAATGCAGTGTTTAAAAAAATAGTGTTGTACATCGAAGCAGCATGAAAGACGACACACATAGAAAGGCATTGTCAAAACCATTTCTCATTGTGACCCCCCCCCCTTCTCCAGCCATCACATGTAGCGTTAAAGTTCATAATACTTTTCAAATTGTTACTCTATACTTAAATAATAATTTTCATTCATCTTCGAGGCATAAAATACAGATGTGAAAAAAGAGACAGCGTGTCATGTACTATTCAAAGTACACACTATTCATTAATTTGCAGCTGCGCTGAAGAGGTGTATTTTCAGGTTCTCCTCAAGATGTGTGTTTTAGGGCCAGAAATATGACGCAAATTGTGAGTGGCATGCTAATGAGAAAACCATCATCAAGTGGGCATTTCCGACAGTAAGAACAACGACAATTATTGAAGAAGATAGAGGGTATTCACTTTCGTAACGCGCATGTATAGTTTCTGCATCTGATACCGAACTGATATAGAGTACAAAAAGGTAAAAAAATACATTGGTATAAAAACACAAACATTTATCGAGAGAGTGGACGAAGGAGATTGTTAAGATGAAGGAGAGATAAGGCGAACAAACTTTAGTTTCTGCATCTGATACCGAACTGACATAGAGTACAAAAAGGTAAAATATACATTGGTATAAAAACATAAACATTTATCGAGATAGTGGACGAAAGAGATTGTTAAGATGAAGGTGAGATAAGGCGAACAAAAGAATCAGCAGAAGGAGAGAAAAAAAGAAGTACGGTGCTTTTGGTTCGTTAACTTCAAGAAGGTTTCACCTTCTACCCCACAACGCCTTGTATCATGCCTGCTGGCGACCCAATAATCGTGATTAAGAACGCACACAGTCGTCCAATCACTGATCTTACCTAGGTCACGTGATGCATGTGATTTGACGTGAGGAAGGGCGCCATTTTGGCTTCCGCGAACGATAGGAATCACTATTACCCAGAGGATAGCATCCGGTTTGTCATGGTAGTGGAGAAGGAGACTGTTATGACAGCTCTCAAAATGGATGCGTTGAGAGGACGGTCCCATTTATAGATCAGAGAACGATTCTGTCTCCTTCACAGTACAAGAAATCGAAGAAAACAAATATCTCCCGCTCAACATGGAAATAGAGTTGTAATATGGATCCTCATGATCAAATAGTAAACAGACCTGGGGAGTGTGATGTCCCCAATCAATATGTGAGGTTCCATGTTGTCCGACAATCAGACACGTAGGCAATTACAAGTATTGTTTGGCACTTGAGAACTTAAAGATCAACAGGCACATAACATCCATAGAAAACTATCATTCGATTGGATTATTTATTGTACCGAACGATTTTTCGTAACTGGTGAAGTAGATGAAAATAAAACTAAGTAAACGGACTAACTTACGTGAAAGTTTGTAAACATAATCTTTTTTTAAAAATTTGGATAACGATGATTATCAAATCGGTTAAACCGCATGAATAAAAATCCCCAGAGCTATGACTAGCAGAAAGTTGTATGCATTAAAAAAATAACAATCTGACATTCTTTTGTTTAATTGTAGAAATTCCATGAAATTCTGTTTTTACTGTTTCATCGGTGATTCAGTGAACACATCGGCTTCGAGTTCGAGTGAGTTTGATTATCAATTCAACTTGATGATATAAAAACCTCACAGTATACACCAAATTCTTATGAACTATATGTAGAGGTCCAGTTGATGTGTCTCCGGATTGTGAACCACAAAGAACGGGGTTCGAATCCATGCCACAACAACAACTAATCTAAAATTGCCACACTCCTACCTGGTGGGTTAAATTGGTACCTTGTAGGTTTGTTCCTTGAAATGCATTGTACGCTGATAACGGCTGTCGGAGCTAAAGCTAGGGCAATAATTTCCAACGCTCTATGGAAGCGCATAGGGACGTTAAATCGTAATGTTTTATGCACAAACAAGAACGGAATATTATCAATAAACCTTTCATATTTGCATGGCATGGCAGTTTCTTTCAAAATGACACGAAGTCGAAATTACTATATATCTTAAATCAGCGGCCTTCAACCCTCTTAGCCATGTCTTAAAAGTCGTCCTGAAGCTCGTCATCTTAACCGTGTTATATATTGCCAGCTAGAAATCGTGTCTCCGCACCGGTATTTGCCTTGCACAAAACGTGCTCATCTTAGTGATCTTTCAATCGTTAGCTATAAATGAGAAGATTTAGCCTTACTTGACAATTCGACCCAGAAAACATCACGAATGAATTTAGGTCACTCATTTATTTCGCTCTAATTTTAAACCGCTGAATAGAGCTTTCGTTTGCTCTCTCGTTTTCTGTCTCCTTTAGCGGTTCTATTTTATAACTATTTGCGCTATATGACCTCTTAATTTCCCCCCAGATTAGTACAGACCAAGGGCAGTTTAGAAGGGGAAAAGAGTTAGATGGGTGTCACGAATTACTCCCAGCCGTGTTTAATAAATTGGTACTATCAAACGCTGGCAATATCAATCTTGTCCAATGTGATTTCCGTTGAGGGATTACAAATGCCCTGCTTGCAAATTTGGCAACCCAATGACCTCATTTATTCTTTCCAATGTGAGCATTTCACCCAAATACGTATAATTACCAGATTAGACCGTTTAAACGAAATTGAAGTGTTTCTGAGCTTTCCCGTAATGGCTCAGTCGGCCCTTTTAGGGTACTACCAATCAAGTTTAAACGACACACGGGGTGGTATTGCGAACTACAAGTTAATAAAGAGTTAACTCTTAAGCTAGGCAGGTTCGGCTTTAGTCACCATTAGTATACTACACCGAACACACCTCACGCTACACGGTCAGTCTAAGATCCGATTAGGAAGAGTTTGCAAGGCATTTGATAAGAACATTGGAACATGAACAAAATAATCTCAATGACCGATGATCTGAATAGTGATATGGTTTGGAAATCTTAATTTCAAGGAATTTCATTCTTCCTTCAAAGAGGCTCGGTTCAGAATCGTAGTGAAGACAGACCAATAGTGTAATTGTATATGGATAAGGGACTGCACGAATTGTGGCAGAAAAATACGTCCCGATGTTTATGCTGTTACATGTCATATTTATAATTTTAAAGAGGGTGTTGCATGACGAGACTACGTGTCTTTCCTGACATGGGGCCAATCGGGTAACGGACGACGCGACCGTAGTATTCACGTGCGTGCAATAGAGTAGTGAAGTGTGAAGTCATCAAAAATCCAATTCTAGAATTTCTCAATTTGTTCTTCATTTTCCGAAAGAGCATCAAAAAAAATGTCCAAATGTCGGAACCAATATGTTAAGTATTGACTGAGATATGTGCCCTATGGGAACTCAGTGTTATATGCTCTGGCTTTAGTTTTAAACATCTGGACAGTATTTTTGATGCTCTTTCGGAAAATGGAGAAAAAAATGGAGAAATTCTAAAAATAGATATTTATGACGACACAGCTTTGCTACTCTATATACGCGAAACCGAAGCGTGAGGAGAACTTCGGATTGTTTCGCGAACGCTAGTCCGCGATGACCGTAAATCAAATTAACTCATTAGCGTGCAGTTGTCATTAGGAAGTCGTAGATGGCGTTAAGGCATTTGAATAGCCACACTTTTCAGGGAACAATTATTCTCTGATGTTCTTCCACACTTGCATAATAAGAATGATAACCCTCACAAATTATTGTTCACCTCTTCCCAGAAGTCAACCTTCTCTTTAAGGCTCGTTTAGATACGATGCAGTTAACCGCCGTATTAGAGTTTAAAAAACTACCTCTTCAAAAATCAAACTTGTAAATAAATGGCAACTGCGCGCAACAAAGGCCCTGCGCATATTGACAGAGCTCTGTCTCTTAAGATGTGACGTCTATTACACTTTACGTAATTATTAAAAAAACCGTGATGGTTTTGTTGCGTCATAGTCTAAACGAAGCTTTATCCAGCCAAAGTCTTAGGAGATTAATGAAGATTTAGAAGAGTGACAACCATAGCCCCGATCTCTTTACCATTATAGCTCGTCTCAATTGACATTATTTCTCCTCTCCCCAGACTATGAAAATGATGAATATTTTTCTCCTATGTTTGAACATTCATGAAAGTTGATTTTGTAATTATGTGATGATGTATTAGTAATCCCAAGAACCTAGTAGTATTAATAAATGCAATACGTCAACGGCAAGAAAAAGTCAGCGGACTTCACTTTTGAATTCTGGAGGCGTCAACATGGAGGTATTGCACCAATGGGGACATTGTTATTCTTTAATACTTTATTTTTTCCTGAAGTAGAGTCTAGGGAGCTTCAATGAAGAATTAAGAGATCGAACAACCATACCATAAATACTTTCTGTTGCCAGACGGCCCACCACTTAATGTTTTTATTTAACACTTACGTCGGTATCATCATGTAACGTCATGTATGTCATCCAATGTATGTATGTCATCCAATGTCGCATTAACGGATTAGGGTCATGGGGAACATTTGACAAATTAGAAAGAGAGAAGAAAACGAAAAATAATTGTCAAATTGGTCACGGAGCGTAGATAACACAGTCGGAGGAAAAAATGTCAGTCAGAACATGAATTTATATTTACATTAGATAGTGCTCAATTATGTCAAATGCAACTATTAATTGATAAATAACAAGGAGACATAAAATGTTGTGTTCATGAAAGATTTGTAGTATTGTCTTTGGTACTTAATTACGCAAATGGAAATCTAGAGTAGATGTGTACTTATTCTGAAAATATGAATGAATGATGGATGGATGATGAATAAAATCGGGTTTCATTTGAAATATATACACAATCATAATTAAAGAGAAGGTTGAGTTCTGGGAAGAGGAAGAAAATGATTTGTGAGCGTTATCATTGTTATTATGCAAGGGTGGAAGAACATCAAATTAAACATGTTCCCTGAAAAGCATGGCTCTTCAAATGGCTTCATATTCTAAATAAACATGAAACATCGTAAAAATCGGGGGGAGGGGTAGGTTTTTTTCGCCATGTGGTCGTGTAGTCCCATATACATCATTATGTGTACAGTGCTTGTATCTTTCCCAAGATTTGGCCAAATTTCTTATCATTTTGATGATTCCAGAACCTTACAATACACATGAATACTTTACTAGATGATCAACCTTTTCTGATAGATTCCACACCATTGTTTTCACAATCACATGACCAGATCTCAACTTAATCTGTAAGGGAGATTTTAGACATCCGTCTTACCGGTAACACTTTTACTGAAAAGAAAAGAAGAAATAAATAAACAAGAACAACAACGACAACAATTATATAATAATAACATTAATAATAACAATAAAAATGACAATGATAATAACAATACTTATAATCACAATATATAAATAAGAATAATAACGTTTGTTTAGCGCTTTAATACAAATGTTTCGAAGAGCTTTATCATATTTACCCCAGAATCAGCCGAGCACCCCCAATAACAAACACAGGAAAAATAACACAATCTCTTAAAAATTTTGGGAATTCCATAGGCTGTTGAATTTGCATTTATAAATTTATCATGAAAATACTTCATTAACAAAAAATATGAAACTATTGCAAAGACCGTTTCGAAAGCCTATTTGAATGGCCTTTCCAGCATCAAATATTGAAATATGAAAACATTTCAATAACGCATTATGTTATCCAACTCTGATTTCTATGAGAAGTTCAAGAGAGTATTCAATTTGACCTCGATTTGAGTTTTTTCAAGCCTTTTTACGGTTTTTTTGAGCCTTTTAACGTTTTTTTTGATATTTTGAATCTTAAACTGAAAAGTAAGCATGGTGAGTTTGTAGTGGGCGGTGCGTAGAAAAGCGAATTTATAGTTACAACGTTCATATAGAATAGGAGTAAAGGACTTCATTTACGGGTTAAAGCACTTAAAAAACGGAAAGAGAGTTATCGCATATCTCACCGGAGTGTTTCATCATCATCAAATACGAGATTACACAATGTAGGACGTTGTGTCATCTACTTCAAAACGCTTGCACAACAAATCATTATCATTAGTTATTTGCTCCCGATATAGAAAATCAAAGCCAGATGTACGTGTATGTTTTGTTTTCCAGCATAATATGACAAATGTTTATTTAAAGTCGTTCTGTTTCTCTTTACGATAATAGTGCCTTTTAAAAGAATAGAAAATGGTATTACTTTTTTTTTTATTTGTGTCTGTCTTGGTGTCAGATAAGTAGATGTGCACTTTATTCGAACGTGGCTCCCTTGTTGATCTGTCAAACATTCCAAATTAATGTTAGGTCACACCTTACCTTGGCCATTAGCTAATACTATTTTATGTACCAGTCTGCTTATTACGTTGAATAGGGTGATTGGTAGCCATTGTTTATCTGTTATTTATATCATCGACACCGATGATCTTTACACTTTGCTGGTGGCTGCCATCGGTTGCATTATAATTTTACCTAACTTTACAGAACCTACCCTGCTTCAACCCATCGCATGATAACTCCGTGGAAGCCGCAGGTTCACTGCACATTGGTGTAAAGCCGCTGGCGATGTTATTTACCCGGCATCCCGGTAATAGAAATCAAAATTCTCATTGTTTTCTCCAATCTGGAAGACCCATGCCTTGACGCTAGTGGTGACTTAAAGGTCACGTCCCTTTCTTTAGACTCCCCTTCCCTTATAATCATGACGAGCAGCCTGCAGAAAAGAAAATGAAAAATAAGTGACGTCATATTCAATCAGTGTCATGTAGACGAGGTTAATTGAAGTCATGGTAAGCTTTGTTAATTCAATTCATCGATTAATTGCTTGATTACATAAAGCTAACAATAGCCTAGCAACGTTTTTCGTTGTCGACGCTTTACTAAGCGGATAATGGACCGATTAATTAAAACTAACAGAGGCCCGGCAATTGTTTTTTTTTTTCTCTCTCTTCTTCTGCTTTCATCTTGGCGTGATGAGCATCTTATGTAAACAGTTTCCGTCGGCGTGGGAAGTATTGTGCTATATTGTTTTAATAGTTTCGATGTTTATAACGCCCACATCTTTAATGGCACAAGTGAGTGGAAGGGGGAGGGGGTAGGTAAACGGATAGCTCTAGGTCGTTAACATGGGAGAACAGGAGGTGAAAACCTACTATAAGGATGAGTTTCTCATTATGTCTGTTACTTTGATAAGAGTACTTATGAACTCGGACTAAAGACGTCTTTATCACGACTACATGGCACTCAATAAAATAGTTTACATATGATATTACGAATCTATCTAGGTAAGGACTAATGTACTGATAGGTTTATATGTATAAGTGGTAATATAATAAGTGGTTTACAGCCCTCATGATTTCTAAAACAAACCTTGCTCGTTCATTTGGAAGAGTAATACGAATTGGAAACATCTGAATGATCTTCAGAGAGGAAACAATTGTTTTCACTTCTCTGAATTTTATTGATCGCATTACCTACAGGAACGAAGAGCATCAGCATTGTATTTGAATTGTCATGGAATGCCACTTGCACCGTGAATTGATTGTTCATACATGCATCAAACCAGGGCATGAGTTATTTATTCGTTTTCATAACAGAAAAAAATTAAAGTATTAATTACTGTGCCACTGATAACGAAGAAATAGTAAATTAATATTACCCCCGTCAAATGTGCTCATAAATGATCAGTATTTAATGGATCCGAAATCAACCTCTTTCCTATTTTTATCAATGCATACCTTAATATAAAACATTGTTTTCTGTATCTAGATATACAGTATATGAATTTAGACGAAGGAGAACAATAATACAGAACTTAATAAATGGTCTACTTCATAATTTCTTTGAATATGTTAGATGGGTAGCTTCGATACTGACTCGATCATCAAGAATTACACTTAATTATTGATAAAAATATGTAATACATTTCATAACAAACACCATGAACACAGTGCATCACATTGAATTGAAATAGATCACCAATAAGCGTTTTTACAAGATGCAGAGCATATGCACGCCACCTTGTTGTAATAGACCTCTTTTAAATGCATTAAGCATATCTCTATACCTATGCCACAACGTTTGGCTTTTAAGTTTTTACTCTTTCAAGCGGAGTGAAAAACATGGCAATTACTAATTTAGGCCGTTTGAAGCAAGACGAAAGAATATGGCCTCTCGGAATGGATGAGAAGTGCACGTGGTGAAATACAGCCTAGTATTACCATATGGCGATTACCTTTTGTATCTGTTTATCTCCAGACCATTTTTAAGCTTAATGGAAGGATCATAACACCCACCCAAACACTGTAGAGTCCAGGTGATGTCTTAAGCTTGATGGATGCCGAGTTGATACTGCGCAATGACGGTAGAAAAGTGCTTGCTACTGTCCTTCTTTGCGCAGTTTTCCCCCTCTTCAACGCGTAAACACCGCCTACCATTGGATAGCATCATGGTCATACGCAAGCAAGTCGATTTTGCGAAGTTGAACCAACACGCACAATATATCAGTAGCACACGCGCAGCAACACGCACAGCGCACACCTTTTTTTTTGGCCCGCCTCCTGAAGCATTAAAGCTTGTGTTTTCACTCTTGATTTTCATTGTGAGGTAAAGAGACTGGCAGAAAGCTTAAAGGAAACGGAGTGATATTTACCATATATTCAACTTAATGACAGTCTATCGGTAGGATTTTGACGTGGTGGACTTCATCCACATATCATTTGCTTCTTTCCATTTTCTATTTTCGTTCTTGTTTTGGCTCGTAAAATCGGATAGAATGTATTGGCAGTCATCGAATCATTGTAGTGTGAGAAGGGTTCAAACTAAGTCGTCTTCCGCGTGTTGTTCTAGGGTCTCACCTCTGTATTATTCTTCAAATATTCTGGTAAATATTACATTTCATTCAGAAACCGAAAAAGCATATATGAATTTTTTTTTTTTTTTTTTTTTTTTTTTTTTACTGTGAGAATATAAATTTCATTTTTGTTCGTATACAATAGGGTTTTCCAACTTTTTTGTTTACCCTTTCTAACGAAGAGATTATTTATCATTCATGTTTTGATTTGTTATTTACGTCGTAAAACATGCCATGAGCGTTGTTATTCCGTCTTTTCGTATGCATGCAAAGGCTATGTCTTTTTTTTGGTGGTAATAATTGCTTTTTTACCGCTGTGCATTTTATAAACATACATCAATTTATGATAACAATCTCTTGTCGTTCTCTCTCTCTCTCTCTTTAACTCTTTTTTATCGCTTCTCATTTTCAACTTTATCATGGATAACAATTGTTTGTCTCATGCAATATATGTCAACTTTAATTTTTTTTTCTGTCAGTTTTTATGCCTTTCATCGTTTAAAAGTAAACGTTTCTCAAATACATGAATTAGTAGTAATTCCATCATTCTACGTATATCTACGTATAACTGTGATAATAATATTTCTTTTCATTTGATACTCTTTTTTTTGAAATGCTCTACATTTATATGATCTTAAAAAGGTCGTTTCATTGAGCATATAATTTTCAAGGAAATACCATGTCCCGAAAAGCCCCGTCTGTTTTGAAGTAAATTAAATGTTCGTCAATCTGTGAATTGAAATGGTACTCGGCGTGACGATGAGAATTATCAAACATTGCGACCTTTACCCTAACAACTTGTTACTGATGTTTTCGTCTAAGAAACCTTACAATTCCTATTTATGTTACGACTACCAATACTTATTTTCTTGACGAGCTTCTTGTTTGATTTCTACTTATTTGAAGAATCTCATGTAAACGGGTCCGTTGTCAGTTTGTCAGTTTTTGTGGGAGGAATTGTGACACATTTTTTATGGTTTTTATATGTCAATAACGCTCACATCTTTAGTGGCATAAGTGAGTGGGAGTGTTTAAATGAATAATGAGCTTGCCAAAAATTCTTTGCTTAAAGCATGAGGGCTCAAAAGATTGCATTATCGCCCACTCCCGTATTGAGCATAGAGACCATATCATCTGATCTTGTCTTTCGTCTGAGCGACGCCGTTTAATCAAACTAATACGATTTCAGCTTCCTTTCCTCCCCAGAATTACATGATCCAGTTCTTGCTCTATGTCCTATCTATGTTTCCCACCAATTACGCTCCAGTAATGACCCTTTATTTTATCCATTTCTCCCTTACTCCAGATGCTTTTTACGATGAGAGTGCTGGTGGCGCTGGCGCTATGTCTCTGTTTCATTGCTCCGTCACCGGTTCTGTCTTTCACCATGCCCGAGGAAAAATTCGTCGAGAATAAAATGGCAGATGTCGGAGAAGAGGGCACAGGGCAAAACAACATTAACTCGGTAAGGTTTCGCCCACACTCCAGTCCTAGGCATTTGTTTTGGCTGCTTAAACTTAAAGTACAAATGACTAAATCTTTCCAGCAGCCCTTTTCCATGTTGCTTCTTGTTTCCTTTCTTATGTATTAACTTTTATTTATTTTCTTATGATCACCATTTCCGACAACCTATGTTCTTTGTTTTCAATTTTGTCTTATTTTATACCTATCCGTCGTATTTGCGACAGATTGCCGGCCACTGAATATCTTTATATCACTTGCTTTTACATTTAGTACATTATCGTCTTTCAAACATTTTAATTAAATCAAACATTTAAGACTTTATCGCGAGCAGGTTCATCAACCTGAATAATTAACTAACTTCAAAATCTTAAACGATTGACTCCAGTCTATTGTAAGCTTAATCTTCCTATTTTCTAACAAGAATATACCAGTGCTCATTTAAAGAGCAGGAAAGCTGCTGGAAGTTTATCGCAAAATTAGATGGATTTTTCAAATTAGTTGAAAGTTCATTTTGGTGGCGGAGCCATGACTTTTCTGAAATCACCTAGTTGGTGGAACAGGGGCGGCATTGTATAACAAAAATATTCATGATCAAGTGTATGGTTAGCCGCCGATATAGGCATTCAGAGCATCCTTCTTCAAATAACTCCGTACAAAAACAAAAATCTATTGCAAAGATCTTAGAGAAAAAAACTAAAGGGCTATTTCGATAGCCTTTTGTAATGTTTAGAAATCATTTCCGCATATCTTAATGCAGTGTAATGTGGTACAAGAAGCTTTGCAGATGTTGACCCACATTACTGAAAATGCTAAGGATTTGTTTTCCTTCTGAAAGTTTTTTTGCGACCCTGTTAACAGGAAATACATTTTGAATACGGTATTTTAAAGTGAATTTTCCAAGTACACGCGGAATCTACAAAATTACAATAAAGAAAAGCTTCAGTCCTGGCACCCCTTGATAAATCTGAATGATCGCTGTTTTCCTGCTGAAGGGTTAGACACAATTAATGAAGAAATCTCTGAGCTTGATAGAACTGATTGTCTTCAACTATGGAGCAAGGTCTTAAATTGGTAAACCAAATTAGCCAGGTGACAAAACATAACTTAAAGGTAACGCATCTATTTTTAAAGAGCCCTTGAGCTTTATTTCATCCAGTTTTAATTATCATCCAACATGCTCACTATGTGTTATTTTTTCATGTCTTTTTTTGTGCAGATAGCAAAGTCGTTGATTCGGGAAGTATTCGGGGCAGCAGAAGAGCGAGAAATGGAGGCCGAAGATGAGGCTCAGGATGAAGCCGAGCTGAGTCTATCAAAACGTACGACTGGGTCCAATAGACCACAAAGAGAGATACGAGCACGAGCACAGTACGCCGGAAGGCGACCTCCAGTTACAACCCGCTCTAAATTCACTTTCGGAAAGAGGTCTTCACCCACGCCAGTGATCTCAAGACCTTTGGCCGAACAATTACTTGAAGAGCTTCAACGAAGCGCAGAGATGTCAGATGATTGGAGGGAAAGCGACAAGCTGGCTCTATTAAACGATGCTGCCCTCTATGACAGCCTCGTGGATAATCACCAAGTGCAGAAAGACGCATATTCGGCGTTTTCGTTCGGAAAACGAGGAATGTCGGCGTTTTCCTTCGGCAAAAGAGCCCAGCCCAGTTTTGCGTTCGGAAAGCGAGGTCTCATGCCGAGTTTTGCGTTCGGTAAAAGGCCACACGGCGGCTCAGCATTCCTATTTGGACGTCGAGATTGGGCGCCGAGGGAACAGGACTTTGCCAATGCCGCCGAAGAATCAGGTCCATACAAGCGGGGAGATCTAGCCTTTGCATTTGGAAAACGAGAAGATCAATAAAACCCAGTCCTTAAAAAAACTCGAATTCTATCAGAAAAAAAATCAATAAAATAGCGCCGATGTTTGTACTGAATGTGATCAGCATGCTTTCTTCTCAATGCTTGCTTAGGATCAAAAGAATTCTCTCTTTGGTGAGGGGACTATGATTATAAATATTACTCCAACAGGTCCAATCTAAATATGAAGTTTGAACAGCAAATCATTACCTGCGAGTCATACACTTTCACCATCCCTGCGTTTTTATTATGAAACCATTATTTGTCATTAATCGTGAGGGCGTGACATTGGTGAAATTAATTAATAAGTAGTTAGTAACACCCACAATTGATTTGTATTTGATTCAACTCATCGTTAAAAAAACAATTGTTGGGATTTTCTAAACAGAAGTCGTGAGCAAACTATCTACAATTTGTCTATCTTGTGTAATGATAAATCATCAGGTCATGAAAATTCATTACCATTTTATTGGTAGGTTCTCTTTATGTATGGATAAATCTAAAATAGAAATAAAGTAGCTTTTAATCTTAATGTTCATGACAACAAGGATTGTGATGCCCTGGATCTAAGTTTCTAAGGAGACAATCAAATGCTCGTTCAGTTTCGCTTTGTTATAAGAACCTCTCAGAAGCTTATTAAAATCAAGGAGCTCTTTGGGATATAATTCCATCTCTGGTATTCATGAGTTCACATCCTTCCTACCTCTCATTCGTGAAATAATTTTCTTGGTACTAATTACTCCAAGAATTGAAGATGCACTTGACTGGATGTTATTTAGTAAAGACCGCAGGCGTTATTAGATATAAAAAGTAACAATGACCCGATTCTTAATTGAACTATTAAAGTCGGGAAAGAAATGCCAACACATTTTATAAGATCCTTAGATGTTCAATGCCTGCAAAGCTTGATAATTTCAGTAGAACTTTTTATATTTTATAGACTGATGTTCATAATGATATTGAACAGAATTTAACGCAACGTAATAAATTGGAGGGTAGTTTGGCTTTAGAATAGAGAGAACATGATATTGTTACATTTTACGAAAATGATACCTAAAAAGAACTAACCATTCCGAACACTACAACCAGTCTTCAAACAAATATATAAATTAACGTGATGAATGGGGGGGGGGGG
>BEXV01000737.1:37209-49034 GCA_003118195.1 Hemicentrotus pulcherrimus
AGATGGTAATCTCATCAACTCAGCTCTCAGCTAACATAAAGAAAAGAGGATGATGGGGGACCAGTGGTCACCGATTAGACACTGTTTGTTATATAAAGGGCGCAAGTAGCTACAAGTAGTGCAGTGGGCCTTTAAAAGGGATGTCACACATAGCAGTCCACGTTCTCGTCGTGCAAATCTAAAAGTCCCCAATCTTTCCCTGAAGACTAGCTAAACTGTGTCGGCAACGATATTATATGTCATTACAGTCAGTCGCGGTGGTTTGAATTGTTAAAACGTCTCATGACCGAAGGACTCCGATGATCTGTGTTATCATGCTTCCGATTCTGACTGGCTTTTCTTGAACATTTCAGAGCACTGGTCTTGCATTGTTGTCATCATGTCTGACAGGACATTAAGCTTTTCGTTGATCACATCGGCGGCTTTTTCCAAGTCATCTAAATTGTTTTTCTTGCCGAGCCCGCCCTCTCCCTGCTCCTGATATCCGTTGCTAATGTTGGAATGTCCAGGCATCTGGGCATCCACCTTTGAAGATAGATTGCCAAGCATTTCCAGCACATCAAATCGGAAGCTAGATATGTCATTCTTGATTTCTTCCAGTTCTCCTAAAGTCATGAAAGAAAATTGTAGACACAAAATGCTTAAAGGCATTGAATAACAATGTTTACAGTTTACATATCTGACATGCATGCCGGCATGCATAAACCTACGTGTTATCAGTGTCTGTGGTATGGTGTGATATTGAAGCCCTTATAGTATGCGCTTTAAACTGATCATGAAGTGCCTTAAAAAGTAAACATCTTTGAGTTACCAGTTTTAACTTACTCATTTTCTCCAGTAGACCGTAGTGTAATAAAAACCGTTGGGAAAACGGTTTTTGAAACATCTTTATAATCAGACAGACGATCGGCTCGTACAAAAAAATGGGATTACTGACTGACCTAAAGATATATAATTATGATTGCAGCACGAGCTAAATCCAAGGCTGTGTTTAGAATCTGAGGCAATGATACCCAATCCCTTTAACCAAATTAGCTTAGCAGACAAAAATTAATGTCAATACTTAAATGGCTCCTGTGAACAATCTGTTGAAAAAGAAAACTGCTTGGTGCGAACTCTTTCCATACGTGAGAAATTTTGGGTAGAAAGGAATAAAAATCATATAAGGAGTAGAAATCATATAAGGAAAAAAAAGCAATTGTTTACCTTCATCGACCTCATCGGTGTCCTTTGATCGTTGTAACTTGAAGAGAAACCTCTTGACGACATTCTTCATAAGATCGTCATGACTCGTTGCATTCCGTCGCACAGCTCTACGGAGGTTACTCTATAACATTAAACAGAGAGATCAGAGCGCAAGAGATTCTCTTTAGAATGAAGACATAGATGACGTTAATGAATATGTAATTTATCTAAGTTGATTTCTGAACCCCGATTTCTGGAAGTCCACCACTCCATCCTTTATGAATTTACTAGAATTCGGACGACCGTCCTATACTCAGGCAATTGACACTATCTATATTGCTATATCTTATCGCTAATATTTCGAAGATGAAATTACTTTGTCGTTACAATAAAGTGTTCGTGATTTTTTCTGCTTACTTGCTTCGCTCGCTCGCCTTGTTTGGTCGCAGTTTTTATGAATTGAAAAATTGTATTCGATATCCCAGGAAGAGACATCCCCTTTGGAGACATTATTCTGTGCCTATGAGGTGTTCAAAGCTTTGGGCTTAAACCTAAACTCAGATGTTGTGTAGTTGCATATCCAGACGCAACGGCGCGGCGGTCACATCACCAAAAACTAGTCTGAAGGCACAAACTCTAATTTGACACTTCAAGTTTAAGTTTCTTTGTCCTTCAGAAACCACATATATCAAAATATAATAGAGTATAATCATAACAGTACAAAAGTAAGGGCCACACACTGTATTCCATAGCACACAGTGTATAATAAAGAAAGATGAGGAGACCTTTATTAAAGCACAGCACAAGTTTCCACACTTCCTTAAATCTTGAGAAAAGCCTAGCTTTATCAGTCTCTTAGTAATATATTGCTGTGTCAATCAAGAAAAGTACAAAGCCTATGCAGTTTTCCGTCATCATAGTCTCATAGTACAGACCATGTTACGCACAAAGACTGACAAGGCCAGGGCTTGTGCCTGCAAATTTAAGACTAACATAATTATAAACGACTCCAAAATTGTTAATCCGGTCTCTATAATCGATCTGGTGTCAGTTTGATCGGCATGACTAGGGCCACTCGGTTTTATACTAACTGCAAATCAAGTATTGCCCTTCAGTTGGATATGCCACTGTGTATTGGGCTAATTTGTGCATTAAGTTGTGTTGAATAACTCCTTTCGAAATTTTGTGAAAATCAAAAGCATACCTGAGAAATTGTTCTGTGAGTTGCGATCCATTGACGTGAGTTCTTTTTTAACAGTTTATAGCTGGCCAACATGATATTGTTGAAGATAGACTTGGGTGAAGGTATGAGATTGAAAGGAACAGGTAATGTGGCCCCTTTCTCGAAATATGACAGCCAGAGTTTGGAACGAGAAAACTTCCACTCCACATCCTCGTCATTCTGTAACATGTATAGTAAGGCACAACAAAACGTTAGCAGGAAGAAAGTTGTTCAAATCGTTAAAATAATTTACATGATAGTTTACTTTAGAGACCATTGTAATTATGTAATAAATTATTGATTTGAGCGACGTCTAGACGACTTTCCTGTAGGTTTAATAATCTGACACTGCATGTATGACTGTTAGATAAACTTTGTATGAAGGGGAACATAATTCCCGTGATTACAAACCAAAATACAGAATAATTGCAATATTACATAGTTGTTAATACGATTGATAACAGGCTACAGGCAAACTCAAGTTATCCTCAAACCAGCCAAGAACGTCATACCCTCTAAATAATGATCAAAGAAAAAGCAATGACATTTATGTAATATCATGCATTGATGTGATTTTGAGTTTATCCCACAAAAATAGTGATAGAGACAAAATGATGAAACAGAATGATAAATCAAACTCTGAAACTGACGAGAGAGAAAGAGAATGATTAATCCAACTCTGAAACTGAGGAGCGAGAAAGAGAATGATGAATTCGATAATGAAACTGACGTTGATTGCATCGAAGGACGTAGACATCATGGCGATGAGCATGTTAAGCATGACGATGACCATGATGGCCATGTAGGAACTGTAGAGCAGAACTCCAAACGCTTCGGTAGAGCGATGGCCGCAGTCTTTAGCAGAGTCAGGGCAGGAGATGTCAGAAGGGTCGCCAAGACCAAACAAAGCCCACAGCAGTGTCTGGAAAGCGCTCAAGAGCCTGTACATTTGAAGAGAACATGACACTCAAATATATTGATACTGTGCATATATTTTATAGGTCATGGCTTTGATCTTTCAATAACCCCCTCCCAATAACAAGTTATTTACGACAGCACGGACTAGAAGAAGAAAGTTGTAGCTAAAGATTCAAATTTTCCTTTAAAAAGGGAATGTTTTTTTTTCTCGATAATCGTAGTAATTTTTATATCTTAAAGCCCCTCTCAATTAGTGTCGGTAGCCCCAAAAATTGATGGCGAAATATCACTTAAATTATATCATAAAGTGAAAGAGAATGTCATTTCAGACACATTTCTGTAAGGGTTTTAAAACAAATGTGTTTGAAGTCGAATATTGATGAAAAAATACAAAATGTTGGTTCTCTCAGTACACAAAAGAAAACCCCAATTAAGTATTCTTTTATCAATAATTTTCTTCAAACATATTTTCAGGGGAAAAATCTTTGCAGGCGTTTGTCTTCCTCTTGTTAGCATCTGCAAAGATAGAAGATGTACGACACATGCTCCTGCAACCACTGCTCTGCGGTTAATTTTCTGCACTAACCAATTCCTAATTTCAACCCTTGACTTAACCCTAACCGAATACCCTGAACCTAACCTAAAACCCAATTGCAACCCTAACGCTAACGCTATACCACATACTTTTGACGAATTAAAGTCACATCAATTACCACTGGATCTCCTTCATCTACTTCTGTCTGGTAATAGTATACTCACGATCCAAAAGCGCTTTCATTGGGATAGTACCAATACAGATTACACATGGCGCACAAGAATGCTACGAAGACCACGGTGAACATGGCGGCGAATCGCATGATATCCCCCATCATCCTTCCAAGGGAGATCTGAAGTGGTCCAAGGAATTCACTGACAGGGAGGATGAATGAGAGACGAGAGAAGCTCAGGACATTGGCCATAGCGAACAGGCCTTCCCCTATTAGGTTCAGGTCGTCGTTTTCCCAGGCCCTCCGATCTGCAAACGAGGACGACAACGACAAATGATTGCAGCAATTATATCGATTGAATTTATTTTCTCCTGCAACATACAAATCAAATTACATTTCAGCGATACAACATTTACAAAATATAACAATTTTGAAGGGCTCGTGTAGTCAATATGATAATAAAAAATGTTGAAATTAAATCAAAATTTAATTGATAATGCACGACCAATAACTATTCATGAAATGAACATGCGTACGTCTATTATTGTCACCAGTACGACATTATCGGTGGCCTAGCTGCACGATCCCACATCTTATACACTGATTAATAATTTTTCTCGGTAATTTACATTTCATTCATCCGGTAGAAGACCGGTGCCCCATATAATTATGATGGTAGTGCCCATCAACATTTTGATTCAAGCTACGCCACTCCAGGACATTCTCGATGTGTATATCATTTTCAGACCTTATAATGGGAGAGTCATTGGGGCATTTGCTGTCAATAACAACGGTATTCAACATGGTCAATGTGTTAGTATTAAGGTGTACATGTACGTTTGTATTTTATCAATTTTTTGTGCATTTTCTTTGAGCCTTTTTTTTTATTGAATTGCTCTTACAGTCTGATCTTACAGTCCTGTTGGTGTTGGGTCTTTTCATTCAAGGTCTCACATGACACAGTGTAGAGTGGGGATGATTAGAGTCACTATCTCCATCACAATGGATATGTGGTTGGCTTTCTACTTCTTTCCCTTCACTTTGGCGGCCTTTGCCTTGCCTTTGCCATTAGCTTCTGGTGCCTCCTACTTAACCCCCCTCTTCTTGTCGAGGATCTCCTGCCTCTTGGCCAGTGCCCTCACCTCATCATAGCTTGGCGTTGCGCTTCTGTGCCTTGGCATAGGGGTTGAGCTAGTCGAGCCTCTGTACCGTTTTCGTTTAGCGCACCCAATCAGCTGATAAAATAACACACCCTCAACGTTGAAAGTAGACCTAGCCATTCTTCTAAATCTGGGTCCTGAATTCGTGTGGAAGGAAATTTGGGGATAGCGCGATCAGTGAAGAGACCGCGCTGTGTGTGGGGGATAAAAAAGAACGAACGGACTGAATCTGGACTAGGGTTGAGCTTGAACATGAACATAGCGTTCGTCAGATGGTTCTTCTTAAGGAAATTGCGCTTGGATGATGTTGTGTTGACCTTTCTGAAGGAGCGACGGATCTCCTGACTCCTCAGTAACCTTCGCTGGTCGGTGTCGCTCATCTTGGGCATAGGGAGGTTCCAGTTGGACTTCTCTGAGGAAGCCTTCTTCCATGTGCCGTAGAGGCCATCGAGCTTGTTGAATGCAGACTCTGTCCATACGCAGAACCTTCCAACATATGGCCACCGGGAGCTAGCCTCAAGAGGTTCAATCTTGAGACCTGGAGTAGTGTCACACCTGGGATGTTCTTGAAGGCCCTTGTGACGCCGTTGTCTTGATCGTACACAACAAAGGGACCGAGACGCCTTACCATTGCCTGCCCTCATGAGACGAGACTTGTACACCTTCTTGATGTCTTCCCACGCATTGAAGCGCTTGAGGAAGTAGACTGCTTACTTGGTCTTCTTGAAGTCGTGGACTTTGTCACTGACAACAAGGGGGTACTTCTGGTGTGCCCATGATCATGTGACCTTTGGACATGACGAGAGCTGGGACTGCCGAAGCAGCGAGAGCAGAGAACACGGCAAAGCGCTTCTGGCTGATGTTGGTGTGTGTGTGCCAAATCTTGGTAGGGGCAAATTACATGCGTCCGCCAAGGCACATGTTACCGAAGGCTCCCTGACCAGAGCGGTGGGTACCACCTCCCCGGACAAGGGGGATACGGTCGACGGTACTTCCTGTATGCCAAGATTCAGCACTGGTCTGGTGACCAGCGATCCTCTTAACACCGTAGGGCTGACGGCTGTTCTTCTTCATGTTGGTGTGGGAATAGTTGACGATGTCAGGCCTGATTGGTGACTTGAAGACAGCTGGGAGGGTCACATTGGTTCCGGTACCTCATTCTTCTCATTGTTCACTGTAAAAATTGGTCTTGCAGCTGCAACAGCCATTTTGACTGTATTTGCTAGCAGCTTTCGATGCTAATTTAGACACGAGAGCCACCACAGGTGGCTCTAAGTTACAGGTTTAATACTGCAATTCCAGTATGCCCTAATAATAAAAGTGAAGAAAATCTTACTCAAACATAACTGTTACTTAATGGAATTTCATAGCGCTTAGAGACTTTGGTAAGCGATTTATAAGTATATTATTATTATGATTATTCATTACATGTACAGTTCTTAACTAAAATACCTTTTCTGCACACAAATTTCACTTTAATGACATTCAACTTACCACCGGTTAGGAAATAAAATTGCCGCTGGGCATCGGTTCCATTGTTAATGAGAGCCTTGCAGTTCCCCTCGATTTTGAAGAATTGTTCGGCCTTGTTGGTCAATCCAGTAGACATGAAAACAATCACAAGTGAACTCAGGAGAAGGTTCAACATAGCTAAATCGATCCAGTTCCATATAGATCTAACATAGGTATGCACGCCTTCTCGCCATATCTGCTTAACCTCCTGCCAAATCATCCCTGAGAGGAATGATAGAATGAGACTATTAATTAATATCAGACCTACGATTATATTAAGCGGGCGGGTGGAAGGAAGAGGGGCGGGGGTGTTAGATATGACCCCCCCCCAAAAAAAAAAAAAAAAAAAAAAAATCTACTGAAAAATCTTTTCAGCAAAAATTTCAAATTGTTGGGAATTAACGAGATCGAAGAACCTAAGAAACTGTCTTTTCTTCTTCATGTATTAAGGCGATGGGTGAGGTGAATATATTTCGGCCAAGCATCTTGACACTTTCAAATTCACATGCCAATTTAATATGTCAGCAAATTTGACAAAACCTTTGAAACTTGTTTTGAGGGAATCGGTAGAAGTTTCGGCAAAAGTGATGTGACATCCCACCCATTCAAAATGTTCTAGTAATAGCCACACGTAGTGCTTTTCATTTATGCAATAATCTGCATTTTTTTCCTTCAATTACTGAATATTTTGTTCCCCTTTCCAATCACATAATCTAAAAAAAACGGCCTACGCAGAAGAATACAGTGGTTACTGGTTAGTTTATTCAAACTTTACCAATTACAACATCACCTTCAATCGTGAACATTTTAATTTCCTCTTTGAGCCGGATAAAACCAAGGTAATAGCAGGTCCTAAAAACAAAAGGCTCTGGCTCACCCATGACGAAAATAAAAAGGAGGAACTCGATGAAGCTGCTAGCTTCTCTGATATTTGCCTTGATGTTATGGTAGCTACCGATCTGATCTATGTAAGGCCAACATGAGTTTGATGACCGGAAAACACTCTCAATGGTGATATCATTACGTTTGAAGATTCCAGAAGACTGCATGACCGACTCCATGAACATGAGAAGTAAGAAGACCATGTACATCACAGACTGATTGATGAACTTGATGATGGGACTTCGCATGAAGTTTCCAAACTAAATAAAGATAATCGGATTCGTATCGTTATATATGAAAGTCTGCTCATATTTATAGGATTCTTTCTGATTCACAGAATGAAATCCATTATATGAACCAGTACGCTGTGACATGTTTCTCTCTCCAGAACCCCTCATACAGCATTGTAAGTTATGAGATATCTACTTTTGATATGAACATTCCTTGTAAACAATACAGCAACGGAAGGAAAAAATAACAAAAACAACAAAAACAATATTGAAAACAAATAAACAACAGACAATTCAACATTACCAACACATTTATACAGGTCTTCCTCGTTGATTTACAAGATTAACATCTATATGTTATTTTGGTTATTGTATGCACGCTGAGCATCGTAATTACATATGATATTTTTTAACCTGGTATTATCTTAATAAATGGTTGGAAATATAGGATTTCCCGGCCAAATTCGCGAGTTTGTCATTCAAATTCAATTACTTTGCATTTAAGTTAGCGCAGATCAGCTTTGCCATGCCAATTATCATTCAATTTTCCCGATTTTTTTATTTAATCTAGGATTTTGGTCGAAGGATTTCATAGCTCTGTCATTCATTTTAGAAACTGCTCAACTAGCATTCAAATTAATCGTCACTTGTCGAGGCGTCATTTTTATCATTCAAATTAACACTAATTGTCATTCGTATTCGAATTATGTTTATTCAAGTTAGGAATGTTATGGGGAAGAAATGCAACACACGTTTACAGCTTCAAAAAAATTGAATTAAATACATGATTTGCTATTGGGGTCTTTTCTGTTATTCATTTTATCAATTTTGAGGACAAAGCATATGTTTGTAGTCAGCCATTAGGTAAAGAAGGGACGAAATCAAGGGATATGGCATCTCTGAACGGACATGTTCACCCTATGAACATTACTGACAAAGAAATCCGACAAAATAAACAGTTCCTCAGGTAGACAAAGGAACACCCCTTCACTGCTATTGTGTAAAAATGTGTAGAACAGGTGTCACATGCATATTTACTTTTTTACATAATATCAGTGAACGAATGTTCCTTTGTCTACCTGAGGAACTGTATATTTTGTCCGCTTTCTTTGTCCGTCATGTTCATAGTGTCATATACCCAGAAAAAGTGGGGACACGAAAACACCTACCCCAGTCTGAATATTGTACCCTTACTCCATAATGAAATTGTGATAAATCTCAAGGTATATATAGAGTATAAATGCAAGAAAATAAAATAGGATGAAATATACATGAAAAAAACGATCTTGATAGAAAAAGAATGAGCTATAAAAAGTGTTAAAAAAACGAGAAATGTATATTGACCATTAATTTTAGTGCACGAAGTGCTAATTTGAATGCTACAAATGAATTAGAATGCTAAAAGAACACCGTCGCGATGTCAGAAAATCGCGTTGCGCTAAATCGAATGACCAAATAGTGAAAGAATCAATTTGTTCATTAATTGGAATGAAACATACGTAGATTCTAACGAAAATTTCATAGATTTGAAAACTAGAAAAGGGAATATTAACCTGAGATATACCTGTCCGCACTAAAACCGTCGAATTTGAACGCAAGACAAATTAATTTTAAAGACAAACTCGCGAATTTGGCTGGGAAATCCTATATTAATGATAAAATGAATAATTCTTACGTTTCCTTTGGGATAGATGAGATAAATAATGACTGCGAATGGTACAAGGGGTAAGAAGAGAGATAGCATGACCACTCTCCTCCATGTGTTCATCAGTCTGATTTTCGGAAGACCCTGGTACCACAGTGTGGAAAGATGGTGCTGGCAATGAGGATGAGCTACAAACTATAAATAAGATGAGACAGACAAAGAGAAAGAGACAAAGAGAAAGAAAGAGAGTAAGAAACGAGTGAAAGAGACCAAGAGAGTAAAACAGAGACAGAGAGGGGAGATAAAAAGAGAAACAACTTATGTTTGTATTTTTTTTTAATGTTTGTATGTATTTTGCTTCAATTGGAGAATAAAAGACTTACCTGAACTAACTGAACTGAAATTTAATGAGAGAGAGAGAGAGAGAGAGAGGCAGAGAGAGAGAGAGGAGGTGAAAGAGAAACATTTGTGGATATTTGAGTGACTTATATCGTTTTCAATAAATTACTGCCCCTTTACAATTTTGGACATAAATCAAAATCATCATTACAAGTGCCTCAATGCTAAATGCTCACGTTACATAAAGGAAATGTTCAAGTTCGGGTCTGATCGTAAAGACATCGGGCCATGGCGTATGGGCATTTTTTTTTTAAAGCGTATGACCGCCGGTTGATTTCTCAGGCACCGGCAGCAACTTCGTGAGCTGTGGCAAGATCTTTGGCATGCCAACAAATTGCCCGAAGACCTTGCGAAGGTTCATTTTCGTGTTGGATTCGTATGTCCATGTTGCCCTTCATAAGGCCAACATGAGGGCATCTTGTAAAATCGTGTTATCTTTGTCTTTACTTCTTGCGATTATCGATGGCATCGGGTATGTTTCGCCTCACGAAGAGAATACGAAAGAAACAAAAAGCTGCACGAGGCACCACGACTACGTGTAGCCCTCGTACTGCAATCGTGTAGCCATCGTACTATACGAAGACATCAAGACCACGATGTCGGAGAAGCGTTTCACCTGCGTCATAGTGATTTTTCACTAATTGATCTTGCACATTCGACTTAATATCAGGTTGGAGAATCTCCCTAAAAGACATACCTGTTTTTGTTGGTATTCGATGGCCATCTCCAGCCGTGGGAGGGCGTTCTCATCTTCCTTGTCATTCTCTAGCGGATTATTATGGCTGGCCTGCTCTTTGACTTCAGTTTCTGAAATCGCCGTCTGTTTCAAGATCGTTTTCACCTCCTCCGTATTTTGACACATATCGAGGAGGTTGGATGCATACATTTTGCATTTCTGTTTGAGTTCCTTGTACTCATTCTAGAAATTGAAAACAAAAAGTCTAAGACGTCAGTAACAGGGAATTTATAAAAATAAAGGGCAAAATCATGATGTGCAAACTAAATTATGATCAATATTCCGCCTGATAGGCGCCAAAATAGTGGTTCTAGGAAAACCACCCCTGGACAAATACTAACTTATTATGAGGGTACACTTGCCATTTATTGAAGGGGGGAGATAATTGTCCTCAAGGTGGTTTTCCTGGGGGGAGGGGGGGTAATCGTCCTGAGGGTATTGTTCAGGTTTGAGTGGTAATTGTCCTCGGGGGTAATTGTCCACGGGGGTAATTGTCCACGGAGGTAATTGTCCACTGGGGTGAATTTCGGGGGTAGTTTTCCTCGGGGTTGTTTGTCCTTGGAATGGTTGTCCTTGGTAGTTTTCCAGGCGGTAATTTTCCGAGGGTGATTGTCCGGGGGGTAATTGTTCTGATACGCAAAATAGTTGCACTTTAATTAGAGCTAACGTCCAGCTGGCTTTTGTTTCAGGCGATATCACAGGCGTCTACCACAACTCTTCACTATTATACATCATGACTTTTACCTCTCTCTATGCCCCACAGACTACTGGTCCATGGGATTTCTTGCAAGTTTAATAAAATGTATATTGAATAGGCAAGGCAATCATTCACTAAAAAGAAATTGGGCAAGGATAATTCAAATGCAATTATATATATATATATATATATACATGTATATATTAATATTATGAATTGAACATCCTGAGTGTTCTTTATCGTTCTTCGATTGCAGCCTGCTGAGAGCGTTGAAGGAATTAACTCTTCGCAAGACTAAAACGCCTCTATACAAAGCTTCTACAAAGCAGACGGTAGAGCAATTGCATTTGAAATGATTATCATATTTTTATTTTGATATATTATTTTCATTATACCACAGTAATATATATGAAATGTGAAATATGTGAAATAAAACACCTCGGTAAGAGGACAAGAATGAAAAACATTACACCACAGGAAATATAATATGATGTGAGTTGGTCTAGCGGTACGTTCACTTGATCAGCTTTCT
>BEXV01000737.1:170369-180441 GCA_003118195.1 Hemicentrotus pulcherrimus
AAGTATATGGACTCTATATTGAGGGTATTGAAGTATTCTGTGAGTATTTGGATAAAAATAAAATCGGCAGTTCCCGCCGATCGGCCGCATACCGGAGCCACTACTCTAGGTCTACTATCATGATCTAGGCCAAGCAAGGTGTCAGAACATCTTATTAAGTATTAAGATTATTCAAATAATGGTTAGAAATCTATGTTTCTTACCTGTTTTTGTCAATGTTCTTAAAAAATCTTATCTCTTTTGGAGTATTTTTCCTTAAAAAGAATGGGCCTAGATCTAGATCTAAACACATTCCCACAGCCCAGGTTCCATGGCAAACCGCTGCACAATTACCATACAATTGCATGTACTAGTTACCGTACTGACGACCTGACAAAGGGGTGCGGGCGGCCGGGCGCGCTTGTGTGTGAAGTTAAATCATTAAATAGAAGAGTAAAGTTAGAGGGAGTTTATGGCAACCCTAAGCAAAATCCTATTTTAATAAAAAAACAAAGAAAAGAGTCCAAAAATATGAATTTGCTTTAGGTGGCCAAAAACTCCCTCCTTTACTCTATTATTATTCAAATTTTGTCTGTAGGTAATTTATGTTCCTCTTCCCATTGTTAATTTGTATCTTCCCAGCAAAGTTCTCTCATGGAAGGCTTCAGAGAAAATCAGATGGTACATGGAGACAAAGTCCTTCGTTCACCCTCCTAAGAAGCTCTGACACAGATGACAAGCGGAAGAATCTACGAAGAACATTGGTCAGTCATGATTGCAATCTCATTTTTAAAGAAAAACTTGAGAAATATACAATAAAGTGAATGTTGTATTGAACTGATTAGAGATTTGATTTCTAAAAAACCATAAATTGTGTCAACTTGTATTTCAGTTCTTGAGTTTTTAGGCCCATTTATATTTTGATTTCGAATACTTTATATCATAATTTTTCTATCTTGAACATTGGTTTTATAGAAAGTGATGTCCACTTGGTGCATAGTTTTGTTTTTTTATGAATGTCATTTTATGATGCTTCAGGGTCAAATGACATTAAGAAAGAAACCTCAACAAGATAACACAAACAAAAAAATATTTTGCTGTCTTCAAATGAGTGTTATATATTGATAGGTGAATGACCCAATGAAATGGTGGAATAGAATTGAAATGAAAGTTAGATTAGGAATTCCAATTCATCATCGTGATATATAACATTTGTTTTCCTGTTACATGTAGGTTGCAGAAGCTGACTCCATGCAGTATGTAGGTCAAAATTATGGTGACCAAGCTTCCAAAGCTAACTCAATGTGCAAGTAGGTATACACTCCATCTAGATTACAAGTGTCGTGTGATCATTCAAATAGTGTTATTGTTGAGCATAATGTCTTTCATGTACCGGTAACTGTCCTGACTAAAGCATTGGGCAGCTTGTCCTGTGGTACTAAAGTTTTGGACTAATAAGTATCTTTTTCTGTTTATCCTGAAAGAACAAAACGAGATGGTAAGGTGGCAGTTCATTACAAACGGGCGGTTCATTATTATTGAGTATCATAGTGGTGCAGGAATGATTGTGTTTACGATCATACAGTTTTAGCTTTTAGTGAAATGTGTAATGTGTAGTTACTGTAGTGATTGCCATCAGTTGTCATATAGAGTGCAAACCTCATGTTAATCATGTCACTGTTTATTCTCAGGTACATGGTGGGTGTGTTTGACAAGAAGACAGGAAAGATGAAAGTCTACAATGCCCAACTACTAGAGCTGCATCCATGGCTTGGAAAGAAAGTGGAGAAAGAAGATCAAATTGATGAAGCCAAGGATTTATCATTAGCTGAAAAGGTGAAAAACATGTAGATCATTATTTAGAGTGAGTAAAATTTAAGGGCGATGGAATGGTGAGCAGGAAGCAAAATTTAAGGGAGAAGAAAACTAAAAGAAAAAAATAATAGATATGGAAAAGAAAGAATACAAGAAAAGAAAGGTAGAAGTGAAAAATGAAGGAAACAAGAAGCCAAATCTAGTTTGCTGTAGATAATGCTTTATATTGGTCTTGATCTATTTACAACTATGACATTTCACAGTGAACTAAGAGGACAGAAGCATAGCGTGTTGTATATCTTATTGCATCTGTAAATTAGAAAACGCGAAGCCTTTGTACTGCACAGCTGCCCTTTTATCATCTTCAGCTAACATTCATTGGCATGTTCATATGTTTTACATTTTACATGGTAGTTTTGTTATTTACGTTTCACTAATAATTTCTTTAACGACAATTTAGTGTCATGTCTGAAAAGGCCTGTTAAGTGCTTTATACCATTTCAACCATCATTATTTAGATATTTTAAGAAAGGCTTTTTGACTGAGAAAAAAAAAGGAATGGTTCGTTCCCATGAGCAATTATTCTTATGGCTTTTTTAATGTGTAAATACAAATTGAAACAAGAAGTAGATGTTATAGAAGAGAAAAAGAAATAAAAACTCATCTTCTGCACCCCCATTCTTGTGTATTACAGAAAGACAGACTGACCGAAGCCTTTGGGAGTTCCAGGAAACAGAGGGCTATGGAATCTCGTCTAAAGAACAAGGTTGGAACAGAAGCCTTGGAAACATCCGCTGCAAAGGCTCTTACTCACGCTGCTAATACACCATCGCTTCCACTAGGTAAGAGCCAGCACCCTCCTCACTCCTTACCAGTTCACCAGCTGACTTGATATGATCATGTGCTGTTGGCAGAAATATATGACTAATGCCAATGATTTTTGTTCTAGTCATTAAAATCATGTATTTTTTTGTCAAACCTGACTCATTAATTGTAACGATTTCCATAACGTGCGTCAAATCCTGTGCATGTCTCAATGCATACAATTCTCTGAATGCAGATTACACAAAGAATTCTTTGAAGGCAAGTTACAGAACCAACTCTTCAAATGCAAGTCAGAAAAACTATTCTTGTATGTATGCAAATATAACATTTTTTTGATAATCTTTGTTATGTCTTGGTCATCTTCTCATTTTCTTATAGACTTTGAGATGGATACCAGTTTGCTGCCACCGTGTGACAGATCAGCAAAGAGACCTCAAGGTGTCTACAAGCTAGAAGACAGTATCCTTTGAAAACATGGACAGTACCATGTCTTCCATTTATATTCATACAGGGGACTGTTTCAAAAAGACTAAGATCAACTTTAAGTTGGACTTAACTATGGAAGGACATTCATGCCACTGTTTGCTCTCACGGTCTCACCATTGTGATCTTTAGATAATTTTTTTTCCTTGAAGTATACATTATCAAAAAATGTAAATTCTGTAGATTTGTGACCATGATTTCTACGTCCCTTGAGAGACCAATGCCAGTAAATGGTGAGAGCAAACAGTGGCATGAACGGCCTGCCATAGTAAGTCCAATTTAAAGTCGAGCTTAGTCTTTGTGAAACAGCCCCCAGGTTAGCAAAATAGTTATTTGTCTGTCCATCAAACCAAAGATCAAGGGGTTTAAATGCATCCAAGGTGGATATAAACGAAGCCTGAATACATCTGTCCCTCTCCTATTTCAAAGATGCAAGCTACATGTCAACAGAAAACACATCATTTGTCACATATGATGTTAAATAGTAACCACCTTTGCACATTAACCTGATGGTTTTAAAACGCTCTATAATCAGTAATAATAACCCAACTGGTTGAACTACCAATGATTTTTGGTCCATTGAAAAGGAGTTGATTTAGAACAGCATAACCCACACTTTCGAGGGAGTCCTGCTAAAATGATCTCCTATTAGTCAAGGGGGGAACTGTTTGATAAGAATAATCAAATTATTCAATAATGATATCTGTGACATCTACACACTAGAAATGATACAATTCATCTTTTTAAGATCTGCAACTGTGTTTTATGTTATAATCATTGAATATTAAAAATGACAAACTAAACCAAAATTTTGATCTTTACTTAATGCGCCCGTAACTTGGTAAAAAGTCAAAGATGACATACTCTGCAACTGGAGGCTAGTTGTTTCACCTGTTTGTTTTTTTCACTTTATGTCCTCTAGTTTTGGTTCTCTCTCTCTCTCTCTTCCATTATCTGTCTGTCTTTGTCAATGTTACTCTTTAAAAAAAATTCTACCTGTCTCTCTCGTTGCTTCTTTCTCTCTCTCTGTTTGCATGTAGTGACAAGACGAGGTCTTTAAACAAATGTACTATGCATCGAAAGAAACTTTTCCTTGACATATTTTACAGTCATATCATCTAGACATAAAAAAGCACTGCAAGCCCAGAGAGAGGAGCTGTTACTTGGTGTTAAAACACAAGCAGAGGAATGGCAGAAGACTAAGAAGTAAGGATAAGTCTGTAGTGTTATCAATCTGTAATTTTGAAAAAGAAAAGAAAAGTGTACATGTATGATATCCAATTGTTATATCAAATTTCTATTTCATCTCAAGACTTTGTAATCAACTCTCCTGTTAATATAGTTGAGATTTATAATAAACCAGCATCAGTATGATATTATGTTAATTATGTTGCATATCATCTCTGCAGAGCCAGGAGTGCACTAATTCTATAGTCAACTCTAAGACGATATAATTGATCTATTGTGATAAACAGAGCATTGTATTTTAAGGAAAATATCTCCTAGCAGTTTAATTTGAAAATCACCTTGTTTTTCCTTCTTTGCACAGGTTCCCCCAGTATGTGTTAGACCATCTTCCTGCTTTGTCACGTGAACCAGATACTGAGAGATGCGCTACCCAGGCAACCAATCTAATCTTCATCACCTTCCTCATGCAGCTGCATGTTGCCAAACCAAAAGAACTTAGTGAGTCTCCTGTTCCTAAGCCAATATTCTTGAAACGGGCCAAAGTTCAGCCCAGCTTAACCTAGCCCACTGATAAATAGAAGCTGAAGTGTCACCTTACAGTCCATTCTGTACATTGTATGATAATTTTGTAACGAAATAAATCAAAATAATGGACATACCCTTTCAGTTGATTTAATTGTGAAATGAAAGTCAATGAATATGTTGTTATTTTGTAGTTCCATATACATGTAGTCAGATGATCATTGGGGATACTGTGAAATGTGTCCCATATGACTTGACTTTTATCAATTTATTTTTCCAAAAATGGGAATCTCTTCTTCTTCTTCTTCTGTTGAAGTACAGGCCACCATGTTGTTGCTGTATCTTTGTACTCTCTTTTTTGGTATCACCATCATTATTAAATAGTCATATCAGGATATCTATCATTTTTTTAGATGAAATAAGTGTTACACTTGACACATAGCACAGAATTATTCAAATAAAGAAATTCAAGCTAGCAATTTGTAGTCCAAACAAGAAAGGTAGTAATTGCACGTAATTTTAACACATCATCATCTGTCCACATTGTGGATAAAGGATAGCTTGTTATTGTTTTTATCTTAAAGGGGATGTTCTATATACAATAACCTTTTTGTTAAGCGACCACTTTCATACAGAGCCCAACTGTCTATGAAGACCACATTTTCCATTTCCCTTGAAAGTGGGTCCTCCTAGACACCTGTACTAACAGAACCTGTATATAAAAACCACTTTTCTTGTCTCCCTTGAGTCGTCTTTAAATACACTGTTTCACAGTTCATTAAAAAAAAAATCTTCACATTTTCTCCTTGCCTCTCAAAGAAACTTGTCTGAAGAGTGCTCCTCCTGGCATCAGAACTCATCTGTACGAAACCTTTACTCAAGTCACACCAACTCCAGATGGTAAAAGTGAAAAACGGTAAGAAGTGAATATGCTGACCAATGTTACNGTCTATGAAGACCACATTTTCCATTTCCCTTGAAAGTGGGTCCTCCTTGACACCTGTACTAACAGAACCTGTATATAAAAACCACTTTTCTTGTCTCCCTTGAGTCGTCTTTAAATACACTGTTTCACAGTTCATTAAAAAAAAAATCTTCACATTTTCTCCTTGCCTCTCAAAGAAACTTGTCTGAAGAGTGCTCCTCCTGGCATCAGAACTCATCTGTACGAAACCTTCACTCAAGTCACACCAACTCCAGATGGTAAAAGTGAAAAACGGTAAGAAGTGAATATGCTGACCAATGTTACTTAAAATAGTAGTAGAAAGAAAGAAAAATTACTCAAGTGAAATGTAGGCAAAAGTAGTTCAATTATAAGATTTAAAAAACCAAACAATTTTAAGTAAAAATAATAATTATACCGAAAAAAATTATATAGCGCTAGTGTTTCAAAGCACTGTACCCAAATCAAGTAAAATCAATATTACTTATGGAATTAACATTACTTGAATTACCAAGAAAATGAAATATTACTAACATAACTGAACAAATGCTTACTGCCACCTCTCCTATCTTAGCAGTGGGGCCACATTTGATTATGAAACTTGATTAATAGAACATACATTTGTTTAGACCTAGAAGGGCAATATCACTTTACAAGAAGTTAATATCCTGCTGGCTCCAAACGGGACAGTATTTATGTTTTAGAATCTGAATATACTGACTAGTCAATTATGTATGATGATCCATCTCTGGGTGTAATTATATAATATTGACTGGCCTTGAGGGGTATATCAGAAATATTGACCAAGCTTAGATCATATTGCCCCGAGTCAAAAGACGAAGGCAATATGGTCTTAGCGTGGTCAATATTTCTGATATCCCCCTAAAGTAAAGCCAGTCAAAATTTGTATTGTTATCCAAATCAGACATCTAGAGCTAATACAGAAATCCACCTTGACGATCTCAAAGAACTGAACAAACTTTGTCAAACCAGCACTGTGCATCCAGTGCTTGACAAAATTTTTGATACACTGCAAACAGTGTGCATTTGGTGTGATTATAACGTCACAATAGAGTGCGCAGGTTCTCGTACGCATAATAGATGTGCGATGAAAATGACAAAATATGGCGCGGTCAATACAAGATGCCCCGGATGCGAGACCGTGGAAAATACAAAGGTATATTTTCACTCGTCTCTACACGCAAAGTCTACACGAGCAGGGAGACCAAGGAAAATACAAAGAATATACCCTTCCTTTCCCACTGCTAGTGAAAACTAGGGCAATACGGTTTTGTAAATGACCAGCTCAGATGTCTGATACGGGTAATAATGAGTTATATATTGTGTTATATACTGTAATGCAAGATCAAATTGTCTAAATTTTACATCAAAGAAAACATTTAAAAAGCATGAATGTAAATGGAGATCCAACCTTTAGATACAACTACTCTAAAAGAAAGCAGAAAATCAGAGAAGCAGATTGGTGAAAGGTTGAATTAATTCTGGGGAAAACATGAAAATTATGAATTTTTGGAAGTTGTATGCATCAAATTGCAGAATCGGTAGTGACACTGTGACAAAGGGCTGGACTACTTTCCCTTTTGTTTCAGCACTCAAAATTATTAAAATGTAAATTTGTTGATATGTATGAAACAAGTGTGTTTTTTTAACTTTTTAGAGGACCTATGATCCTACCAATAACATATGTCGAGAAGTGCCCAAAGGGAGAAGGCACCTGGGAGAAAAAGAAATATTAATGATATTTTTTCATCTGTAGCCAGAGTAATAACTCTGTTCTTCCTGCTGGCACTGAAATTACTAATATTATTTTTCGCTTAAACTCAAAGTTATGTAGCCAGCAATGGAAGTAGAGTAATTAATGCAATTACGTATTCCATCCATTTCCATGTATTTTTATGCTGCAACTCAACATGTGACATTGATGTATCAGAATTACAATTGTTATACTTTTTTTCCTTTAACTAGCAATGTAACAATGGTGTTCTTTTCCCTTTCCTATCCTAAACCCAACTCATTCTCATTCGAGATTGATAATTTGTTGAAGATTTATTTTTTTCCCCTTTTTCCTAATCAGGCTACTTTCTAAGAGCTGCAAGGACAAGCTCTTACATTACATTCTAGTCTTGGCTCAGCTCATCGATAGTTTCCACACTGACATTGCATCACTTACCAAAGATCTCAACATTCCGGTCAAAAAGTAAGAAGTTCTTATCTCGTCCCATTCAACTCCAAGACAAGCTATTGTAAAATGGTCTATATGTATATGTGACCGATGAAAGATGGTTTTAATATTTTCTTTCTTTTTATATCACAAAAAAGACAGAAATAACTGATGGACTGTCTGATTAACCCAATTTTGCACCATATTTTAGCCAATTAATGTATCTGTTTATCATGTGCTGCTTTATTTTGTTTGAGTCATTCAAAGATCACTTTTCGAAGGGGTCACATTGACATAGCCCTTTTCATCTAGAAGTCTGTAATATGATCCAGAGTTGCCTCCACAATGCTACAATGATGAAGTAGTCTTGATAACATTGCGGTCTTTCTCTTGATTTTTAATAATTAGAACATAAGTATTAATCTGTGATAGTGTTCATCTTCAGCCAAATATTAGCTTTTATAGATATTTGCTTTCGTAAAGGTATTTAAATTTGTATTAAATATAATCTATTTTTAGGGCTTAAAGGGATAGTTAAGTTCTGTTTTCAGACCGCAAATCCCTTCAAAGTGCATGGTTATTGCTCTTATTCTTATTTTTGACATGTCTAGTGCCCTTTTAGAACCTAAAATTGCTATGAAGGTAATTTTAGACCCCAAAATGTGTGAAATTCAGCCAATATGAAATACCAATTCAGCTCCGCTTTTTAAAAATACATGGTGACCGTTAACTAATTATTTAATTAAAAATAACAATACATGGGCCAGCTGGTTATGAGTAGTATAAGCAACACGAAAATGCCAACAAAAAAAACAACATCGGCATTGGCATCAATACGACGTAAAAGGCGTTATTTTGTTTTTTTCAACAGGTTTATCCAAATTTGTCAAAATATCTAATATTTGTGGTGGTACACAAGTATTAGAAATCGTAATATTTCAGCCGTTTCTGAACCAATTTTGATCAAACAAAGATGATTTTGCCATTTAAATATTATGTTCTTTCAAATTTGACATTTTCATTATCTCACAAAAAAATATATTGTGTAGCGCCCTCTGCAACAGAAATCAACTATCCCTTTAATTTATGTTGCTCATTTTTAATTTGATGTTTGTTCTTCCATTCATATTAACCCAACAGCTCATAACCTTTTTATGACTTTGCTTGTCGTTATGTTTAGGTTGTTAACACATGCCCGAGTCATTGGCTGTAAGATTGCTTCTCAAACGATAACACCCTCGAAACAGAGGAAGAGGAAGAAGAAGAAGAAGAAGAAGAAAATCCTAGATGACAGTGATGACGACGATGATGATGATGATCTTGACCGTGACGCTGCAGACACCGAATCACGCAAGGTTGTTTTCATTGAACTGAGCACGCCTATCAAGTCGGTATCAAGCTTTGTAGAGAAACGAGGATTTGGAAAGAAGAGATGATGACCATATTGGGTCTCTTACCAGTTGTTACCTATACTGTATACTACTAAAATCATGCATTACTCCAGGGCTCAATACTTTTTTTGGAATTGGTTCAGGATTATACTTTTTAGAGTCTTTATATGTGAGTTTTATGTAAGTACAAGATCAACTACATCACAATGCTATTGCTCTACTTTTCCACTAAGGGTTTTATGAACTGTCTTTGCCAAAACAAGCAACCCTGACAAGCTGAAGTTTAAGCTATTATGGGCAGCAAAAAAATGAAAACTCTAAAAAAAATGCCTACCTCTGTTTGTGTAGGAATTCCTTTAGATATATTCCTTTTATGAAGCATAACCTTGATAAAAATGATGTCTCATAATTATTTGATAAATCAATTTCAAAATTATGAGTCATAAAATTTCTTAGATGTTTAAGTGGAATTCAACTTCATAATTTCTTTTGGTAATTCAGGAAAAAATCTGATGGGCTGTGACAACCCACATACACATGCTTTCTTAATGATCAGGTAAAAAAAAAAAACTATATTTTTTAACTGATAATATCAAAATCATGATTATGTAAAACGGGTTGATCGCTTCCTGATATCTCCGTAGGCCACAAACAAAGTTATAAATGTTATGGATTTGGTTTCACGAGACGACGTCCTTTTGCAAGAATTACTTTTTCTGTATGGGTGTGGGGAGGGGGGGGGGG
>BEXV01000738.1:0-23112 GCA_003118195.1 Hemicentrotus pulcherrimus
TCATTATAGTCATGTGAATCACGCACTATCTACCACTGTTTACACAATGTACTAACCATGACACCCAATTTCTTTGTAAAACAATATCATATTTGTCTGTTAAGCAATGCAAAGAGATGAAGATGATAGATTCCTCTCTTATCACATGAATCTTAAATAATTGTTCCACTTGACGCTACAAGCCAACATGACTTCCTTGTTATTTTTAACACAATAGGCCTGTATTCATCAGCTCGATTTTGCAAAATAACCTGCTATTTAAACTATCCCAATCGCAAATTATCCAGTTAATTTCCATCTTCATCAGCCCACAGTTGCAATTAGCGTGATATTTGGTCAAGAAAAATATCCAGCTATTTGAGAAATAGCGGACTAATATAAAGCGCCTGTTCGAGCAAGTTTGGGATGAGCGGATCAGTCTGGTGAATACACAATTTCGAGCTTCGGGATAGTACCCCAAGTCTGAAAATAGCGGGTTATTCAGCAAACTTGAGCTGATGATGACAGGCCTATCGATAGACCACACATCTTTGAAGAGCCTAGCTTCTTCGTGCTGTATCATGAGACGTATATTTCAAGCTACATGTATTGTCACATGAGACCATGTCATCTTACACCAATCAGCTGTCTACACGTCAGATCCAGACCCCATTTACATTACTGACATGCTATGGATCAGAGATAACTGGACAAACATGTGAATGTACACTCTGAAAGACGTAAGTTAGCTTTGGGACTGTAATTGGGTTCTTGGATAAATATAGGGTTAGGGTTAAGAATAAGTGTAAGGTCTATGGTTAAAGTTAGAGATTTGATTAGTTTAAGAAATAGACATTGGAACAAATGTAACTAGAGCTTGTAATGTTCTGTCATGCCACCTCTCGCAAAACCTTACAGGGCAATCCAATCTTTGTAATAAGTTTATTTGTATAAAAACAGAAAACTAAGAGAAACTGAATGGCGAAAAGTTTAGAATAAATTGGACCAATAATAAGAAAGTTATGAATGTTGGAAATATGAGATCCCTATCAAAGTCTATGCAAATCTCAAATTTGCAGATTGGTCAGTGGATAACTCTCCCTGTTTGGGGCACTACCGGAACTCAACATATATCATGGATACCATATCACTATAGGTCATCTAAAGAGAAAAATTCATATAACTTTATAACTTTCTCACTTTTTTGTTCGATTCATACATTCACCTGACGACTTCTCTGATTTTTCTGTTTTCCTCCAGAGTAGTTTGCTATCAAGGTTGGATTTCCCAATAATTGTTTCTTAGTTTTTTCATGAACTTCTAAAGGAGCCCACATGCAGGCCTGAACTAGAATATTATGACCTTTGCATTATAAAATACATGTGGAAGGGGCCACAGAGGTGCTTTTGGGTGCAAGTGGTCTAGATCGTTATATTGAAACGTAATCTGAAAGCATAGTCACATGGAATTAAGTTTGTCTGGAGGCTAAAACATTCATCATACCAGGCATACATCGAGAGTAGATTTCATCTTGGGATCCCTCAAGCCTAGCTAATAATAGACCATGGGTCATTGCTCAGACACCTCTGATATGCGAGGTATATCGTACATGCTACACATACAATGTGACATGGTACATGTAGGATTTCCAGAGGGAGGTTTATCAACATCAAAATACCTGACATGTCATGAACTGTATCTAAACAATGCTTTTACAAACAGCTTTGTCCAAAAGATATGCAAGTCCAGTTCTGGAACAAAACTAGTTATGAACGGCACTAGCTGAGGCTGAACAGCACACTACATGTACATCTCTTTGATGTTATGTGGATTGAATGAAATAAAGTTGTGAAAATGATAACAAGATTTTTTCAAACAACATACAAACTTTTGGCACTGGGACCTAAATATCATAGAACATGTTAGTGCTCTGAATGACTAAGGCCAAGGACAAGTTACTCCCTCATTGGTATCGCATTTCATGCTTTGTGAAGGGTGATATAAACTACATGTACAAACAAATTGGCCATACATGAATATTTCGCAAAAACGCTGATTAGTCTGGAGGCATTCACATTAAACTTAAAAGTTTAAAAACTTTCCAACATTTCAGAACTGCGAGCTTTCCTCTTCCAAAACAGAAGCTAGGATAAGGGAACTTCTGTTCTACACTATTTATACCCAACTATTCTTTAATATTGCAATGGTATCAGTAATCTATTCTAGTCTGCAGGGACAGACATTTTGTATTCTGCAACAACTACATATATTTATTTGATTATTTATAGAACATTTAGGCCTACACCGTCACCATGTCTTGAGAAACCTGAAAACTCCTTACAATCCTTTTGCACTATCACTGTACAGTACCTCAGTCACACTGCCAAACCGACCAATTCTTGGCCGTAGACAACTAGACGTAATGTAATATTTTCGTTCGATCTGTTTTAGGTCTGCTGTCGGTCTTTTCGATGTGACTTTAAGGTATAGGTATGTACAAGTATGTACATACCAGTAGTGGATAAGTTGTCCACAAGTTAGGTTAACAGACCATATGGTCACCATGAGGGCATATGGTAATTACTAAACGCAAAGGCTTTCATCATCCTACCAGGTCCCCATTTCTCTCCTGGGTATGGGAGTGGCAAATGTACATGTAGATGAATGCCTTGCCAGAGGACACCAGTGCCATGTCAGCGAATGAACCCACGACCTTTGCATTTTAAGTCAACTACGACATGTATGTCTTCTACTGAACTTCCATATAGGTAATGCTATTGATTAACAATATATAACCCTAGGATAACCTACAGTATCTTTCCAGACGCTCTACATCATTAAAGGTAAAGACCAGTTATGGTCATGCAATTGCATTGTGAAAGAAATGTTGTGGAATCGATCAGAAAATGTTGATCATCTAGCATATAAGTATTGGTGTGCACTGCAAGGTTCTGGAATCATCAAAATGATATTAATTTGGCCAAGTCTTTGTAAGGTTACAAGCACTGTACACAGAAAGATGTATATTGGACCATACGCACACGTGCGCGACGCATGCGTTTATCTCTCACAGATTATGGATAAACTAATTTACCAAATATATCAATTAGTAGGCGATTTCCCTGCAAAATTTTGATCATCATGAATTAGTAGTGCTGTCATCGACAAGCCTTCTGTCGCCAACCTTGTCGATAAAAGTGCATTTTTACGGGAAGGCGACATGTCGACAGGGATAGTATATTGGCGACAAGAATCAACCCATTTATAGGCTTTACACACACTTTGAATCATTTTACAAACAACACTGTTTTTATAACAAAACACTTTGGTTTTGTGTAATTTGTATTTCAAAGTGAACACAAACTCGAAATCGGTCATCTTACTTACACGGCTGCAGCAAATAAAAATCATTCACGAACAATTGTTGGCATGCATGCAGGCCGGCCATACCGGTCGGTCTGCATGGCCTGGGGATGTACGGCCGCGGCATGTGTACCGCACGACGTACACGTCGTACGCGCAACTAGTTTCGTGCATATTTAATATTTAATCACTGCGACGTCATGGGGCAAAGTGTAGCTGCTAGCCTAACTGTCCTGACTTGCGAAGAAGACAATTTCAAGAGGAAAGAAATTATTTTGCTTGCTACATGTAACGTAGAAGCGATGTATTTTTTTTTTTTTCATTTTGTATTTTGAGAGTATTTTTCCGAACAAATATTGTTTGATTCGCCGCGGTGTACACTGCAGTACACCGCAGAGCAGTGACTGTATGGCGTGCATGCAACACTCGCTGCAGTGCCAGTACCGGTCAATAACAGTACCGTACCTTACGACCGTAAGGAAGGATTGCATTCTTCCAACCATCTGTCGACAATGTGTCGTTGTCGGCTAAAATTCAAGACGACAAGTAGACAAAGATTTTCTTTCTCGATGACAGCACTATGTATTAGTCAAAACATATTCTTTCACATGATTGGAAATACGAGCTTCCATTTCTTTTTTTGAAATTGGGGCATTTCCAGGCTGTGCACAACAGTGTAATGAGGTACCCCAGTACAATCCCAGGCTTACAAGGGAATATTCGAATATTCGGACACCATGTTTTTTATAATTTTTCTTTGAATTTTTTTTGTCATTCTTTTTTATTTTTTTTTTTGCCACCACCATACCACAGGAGCAGTATATCCCAGGTCTGTCCGCGAAAACTCATGCAATTTTGCTTCAAGTTGCAGTTGAAGGCGCCGATTTAACAATAATAATAACAGTAAACAATGCTCTTTTAAAAACCAAAGATGGCAGAATAATCCATTTTCCTCCGAGTCCAAACAGAAATCCGGACATAAATTTTGTCCCAGTTTCTGAGTGGTGAGTTTGACAGTGCTTGAAATGGTAATCATTTTTATCGACAGTACCATGCCAGCTGCCGCCGCTCTCCTGTTTTCTTCACAATGTAATCGCATGACCAGAACTCAATAGCTTTATCTTCAAGCTTATAATCAACTTAACCTAGATCTTTAAACCACAGATGATCAAAGTATCATTTAACTTCTAGCATAAACTAAACTTTAAAACCATCTAATGAATAGATATAACTTTATTATAATCTATTTTTTTCTTAAGAAATGCAATAATAACTTTGCTTTAAATATATCTACTTTAACCTAACTGAAATGTTTTCTTTAGCATGTAGCCATGTACATTTATTTTCTTTGGCAAATGTTTTTTTGTGTAGGTGTGTTAATGTATTTATAATATGTGCATGTACAAATGTATGCGGAAGTTCCACACGTTGTTGTAGAAAGACATGTAATTTGTGTATTGCTAGTCAAGAAAGTATCACTGATTGATAATGTAACTCATCATGCAATGTATGATTCAATATGAGATTTGATTCAAGCCAGAGTTTTGTGATGGCTGAGTGAAATACAAATATGTTGTCCTGAAATGAGCAGTCTGGATGGATAATAATTAGATCCAAAATTTTGTCACAAACTTTAAGGATCTAAGAATGAGAAGGGGAGTAAGGGGCCTGGGATTAGCCCTTACATAGCTATGTTCAATACAGAGGGCAATTCTGTACTCAGATTAGGTTTGGATGGAGACGTGTAGCTGAAGCCTCCTAACCCATACCCATCTTTAAGGGTTAACTTGGAAGAAAAAAGGTACCGGTACCCATTATTAGGGCTCGATGAAAAAAGAGAAATAATAATTTTGGCATCTGGGATTTGAACTTTCATGAAAATGGAGATGAACTACTGTAGGCCAGCTTCATCCATATTCTCCCTATTCTCCCTATTAAAGCCATTATTCTGAATTAAAATGTATTATCATTAGTAATAGTAGATCTAACCAATGGCAATGTTGCCAAGATCCAAAAGTGGGACAATGTTGAGGGATTCTTAACCATAAAATCCTAGACACCTAGATCTAGTTTAGGACTTTCCTGCAAGAAAAACCCCATTAGAGTATTGGACTAAGTTAGAGTAACACATCCCCATGTCATATTAGGTCACTACCGCCCCCCCCCCCTACCTGAACTCAGCCCACTGCCAAACACCAAATGCCCTCATTGACGGACGACAAACTTTAAAATATGATAAACAAGATCTACTTCACTGGGACAATCGATGGATTATATAAAATTACAATGAGTCGACAGCCATTTTGTTTATATTCATCTCACCTAAAAGGTGTGGTCAGATTCACTTGATTTAAAAAACAACAACAACAACTTGACACCATCGCTTCACAGCAGGCAGTACTCCAGTAGATCTAGATCTAGATAGCTTTAAATTAGTTTTAAACATTTATTTATCTTGTGATTTACTTATCAATATTCAATGTCTGTTCAACCTAAACTAAGTTAAGTGGGCCAATGGTCTACAATATCAAACTGAAATCATGAGCTTAATAAACGCTGAAGGTAAACATGGTAGACCAAGAATAGACCCTACATGCATACACAAACATCACAAACAACATTCATTCACTTCTACAGTCATACTGATGTGAGTGGGCATGGCTAGACTTCTTGACCACCTCTAACAAAGGAAGAAACAAACTCATTTCACAAGAATGAATAATATTTCATTGAATTATTGGCAAGATACACATCAAGCCTGACCCAAATATTGAATGAACGGTGACTTACAAAAGAATCAGAGGAATTCGTGACCGTCACTCACCCTTTCTGTGCTTGATTGTGGGAGCAATAGACGGCCGCCATGTCAGTTGCCCGGATTATTCACCGATCCCACTTTTGTCGATGACATCACTTTGTGCACAATCAAATTCTCCTTTCTAAAAAGTCATGTAAATATCAAGGAAACAATATATACCAACGAATCCACTTATAATATTCCACAGATAGCACATATACAGGTATTTTTACTGTTTAGTAGGCGATAAATAATATATTAAATCCATTAACAGGAGATTAATAGGCAATTACCCACTTAATATCGCAACAAAATGTTGGCTTCAAATGTCTTCTGCTACGACAACCCGGAAGTGCGAATCAAGCTGCATTGAAAGCTGCACCTGGATTGGTCCATTCGTAATAGCGATGACCTGCAATGACCCAGCTGCTGTTGTTTTTCACACTCGCAACGATCCTAAATATCCCCGATAAATATACCGATTTTTGACGGATTCTGAGGACCAATTTTCAAAATGTCACTTTCTGGGGTAAGATAAGAAGCTTCTTTTTGTGCATGCTAAGTTTTACGTAATTATTCACATGGGAAGATAAATGAGAGTGGCGAACATGATTTTTATTTTGAGAGGATTTGAAATTCATGAGTGATAACCGGCGTTTGCTGCATTGCCCGTTGGTACAGTCCAGTGTGCAGTGAGTGTAGACCTCTACGGCATCCAGTGTGATTTGTGAATTTTAGAAAAAATGTTTCCTATAATTTTTGTTGGACTGTGGACATTTTAATTTATGAATAGTGTGATATTCAATCTCGCCATAATGTTCTTGATATTTTTCACAGACTGCCTCAATAATAATTTGATCAACGTTTCATTTACGGGTTTTAATATCACAAATATTATGGCCCGAATTCACAAAGGAGGTTTAAAATTAAATTTAACCCATGGTTTAAATCTTCATTTACGTAACTCATGATCTAGCGTAAAACAAAAGAGACACAGTCAGACTTAGACCGAATTTTTCGTCTCTTTCGTTCGTTAGCCTCTTATTGGGGCCGGGGTACGGTCGGCCAATACCTCAATAAGCATGATAAGAGGCTAACGAACGAAAGAGACGAAAAATTCGGTCTAAGTCAGACTGAGCATGCTCAGACTCAGAGGTCTAATATTGATAAGCAACATAGATCTAGATCTACGAATAGGCTTAAGGCTTTATTTAAAGAGAAGCTTGAGTTAAAGTAAAAGGGAAAAAATAACTTGGAAGCCCTTTTTAGTCTGTTTCCTTGGTCATGAGGAAGAATACCAATATTCTGTGAAAAATTATTGCATCTGAAGTGCTCTGCTCTCACATTATAGACAGGACAGGAAAAAGTGTGAAGCTTTGGACCAGATTCCGATACCATGTACATGTATATGCCAGAGTCCTATCTTTGTTCAGTGTTTTCATTGGTGCATACTTGGTACTTGGTAGGTGATCCTCTCAAGATAGTCCCTGTGGAATAAATCTCAATCTGATTAATTATACATGTATTTACTAAAAATAACTACATAATCAACCATTCAAATTTCAGATTAACTAAATTACACAATCAACCATTCAGATTTCAGATTTCAGATTAACTAGACATTGTCCTTCATTGTGGAATTCTATGACTAGACTCTAGAGCTAAAAAAACACTGTTAATCAGGGCCTGAAAGGATTACACAGAAGTGAAAAGGAAGAAGATAATTAACACCTCTAGAGAGTACAGTACACAAAAAGACACAGCAAAGTGCAAACTGTAGTCCTCCCAGGTCTATACTAATATGTGTTTTGTTCTTTCTTTCTTTACTTCCAGAGCTTATCCAATATGGAAAATTTCTCACCCCATGTAATCCGTCGAATATCCAAAGAGATTGCAGAGCTGAAATCTTCTCCACCGGAAGGTATCAAGGTGCATCCTAGTGAGGAAGATATTACAGACATCCATGCTGTCATAGAAGGACCAGGTACTCCATTTAGAAAAAAATCTCCCTCTCTCTCTTTATCCCTTCATTTCTAAACATCATTCATTGCAAGTTTTTTTTGTTTTTTTTATAAGCCCATAGGCCTAGTGTCTTCTTCTGCTCCTACTCCTCCTCCTTCTTCTTTTCCCCCTATCCTCTTCTTCTTCCTCTTCTTTTTCTTTTTCTTTGTTGTCCTCTTCTTCTTCTTCTTCTCGTTCTTCTCCTCCTTCTCCTTCTCCTCCATCTCCTTCTCCTTTTCCTCCTTCTCCTTCTCCTCCTTCTCCTTCTCCTCCTCCTCCTCCTCCTCCTCCTTCTCCTTCTCCTCCCCCTCCTCCTCCTCCTTATGCTTTCTTTTCTCTGCTTCATCTTCTAATTCCCTCTCATGCTCCAAAAGTTAGATGGCATATTTATTTTGTATCCTAAATCTAAGTACCACTCGTGTGATATAGTCACAGTAGAACCTCTTATATTTTCAATTGAAATATATATCCTTTTATTGGTATGTAAAACAATGCTGTGGATACAGGGTATACATGTGTATACATACACCAAACTTTACATAGGTTACAAATTAGATAATGTGTATTTTTGTTTGAAACAGATTTATCCATAAATTCAAGTAGTAAATCTAATTATAAGTGGAATGGATTGATGTAAAGATGTAGCATCATTGATACTTTGTTACTCCACAGCTGGAACACCCTACGCAGCTGGACAATTTCGAATCAAGCTGGTGTTAGGCAAAGACTTCCCGAAGGCCCCTCCCAAAGGATACTTCCTCACAAAGGTGTTCCATCCCAACGTAGCGAGCAATGGAGAGATCTGTGTCAACACGCTCAAAAGAGATTGGAAGGCTGACATGGGCATCAAGCATTTACTACTGGTAAGTTCTGGTGCTTGAAATGATGTGGAGAAGAAGGAGGAGGAAAAGGGTGAGGGGCAGGGAAGGAGATGGATGATGATGATGATGGTAGTGATGATGATGAGATCTGTGTCAACACGCTCAAAAGAGATTGGAAGGCTGACATGGGAATCAAGCATTTACTACTGGTAAGTTCTTGTGCTTGAAATGATGTGGAGAAGAAGGAGGAGGAAAAGGGTGAGGGGCAGGGAAGGAGATGGATGATGATGATGGTAGTGATGATGATGAGATCTGTGTCAACACACTCAAAAGAGATTGCAAGGCTGACATGGGTATCAAGCATTTACTACTGGTAAGTTCTGGTGCTTGAAATGATGTGGAGAAGAAGGAGGAGGAGAAGGGTGAGGGACAGGGAAGGAGATGGACGATGAATGATGAGATCTGTGTCAACCCACTCAAAAGAGATTGGAAGGCTGACATGGATATCAAGCATTTACTACTGGTAGGTTAGAAACTGGTGGATAATGAGGAGGAGGAGGAGGGGATGATGATGATGATGATAATGGTGATGTTAATGATCATGGCCCTGATGATGGTGATGGTGTTTATGATGATGGTGATGACTGTTGATGCTCATGAAATCTGTGTCAATATTACTCAAATGGGACTGGAAAGCTGAGATGGTTATCAATCATGTGTCAGCTACTGGTACATGTAGGTTAAGACTCATTCTGGTGATGCTTATATTGATGAGGATGAGGATGGAAGTGTTCAAGATGATGATGATGATGGTTGGAGTGGTGGTGATTACGGCTGCGACGTGTAGTCGAATGCTCGAGTACCCGCACAGTTGACAACTACTCGGGTACGATTTCTCTTACCCGAATATTCGGCGGCAAAAAAAAAAAATCTGTCCAGGCCGACGCTTACCCATGCCTGGGTGAGGGGCGGCCGCTGGCATGGTGCCGTCGGTAAAAACGATTAACATTTCAAGGACTGTCAAACGCACCACTCAAAAACTGGGACCAAATGTCTGGATTTCTGTTTGGACTTGTAGGAAAATGGATTATTCCGCCATCTTTGTTTTTTAAAACAGCGTTGTTTACTGTTATTATTATTATTAAATCGGCGCCTTCAACTGCAACTCGAAGTAAAATTGCATGCGTTTTCGGTGACAGAACTTGGAGACTGCTCCAAAGGTATGGTGGTGGCCAAAAAAAAAAAATCCAAAAAATCCAAAAAAATCCAAAATTTTTTTTTTAAATTTAGAAAAAACATGGCGTCCGAATATTCGAGTATTCGCTTGTGAGCCTGGGAGTGTACTCGGGTACCTCATTACACTGTTGTGCACAGCCTTAACACATTACTTGTAAGCCTGGGAGTGTACTCGGGTACCTCATTACACTGTTGTGCACAGCCTTAGTGGTGATGGTGTTGGTGATTATTTGTATAATAATGATAATGTGCATGTATTTATTCTTCAAAGGTACCAAGACTATTGATTTCATAATTAAATCACTGAACGTCATATAGAAAAGTATCCTGCCATTCATTTGACAAAAAGTGGTCTTGCATTATGAATGAGGAAACCTAAAAGGTTCATTATGCTTTAGAGAAGACCTCAAGATATCACACTGTATCCTTCATTTGTATTTTCCTCACTGCAGACCATCAAATGTCTTCTCATCTACCCCAATCCCGAGTCAGCGCTAAACGAAGAGGCGGGCAAGCTGCTTCTAGAACAGTACGACACATACTTCTCACGAGCCAAGATGATGACCGAGATCCACGCTCAGCCTCATCGTTCCTCCAAAGAATCACGGGAAAACGAGGATTCAAATCCCTCCACGTCGGGCAGTAACTCACAGCACGGTCCAGCCGCCAAGAAACATGCGGGCGATAAAAAGGTGGCTCTCGCGGAGAAGAAGAAAAAGGACAAAAAGAGGACATTGAAGAGATTATGATGTATGCCAAATTGAATCGCCAATTTCCCAGGAATATTTTAACTTATCAACTTTTTTTCTCTTGTACAGTGTGTATACAAACAGATGACCCTATCTATGTAATTTTCAATCCACAAAATGAAATTATAAAATTTTCAACATTTTTAGCACAAACAGTAAAGCCTGAAATCGGCATGTTAACTTAATGTCATTCCTGTTCATGAGCAAATAATTGTCTGAAGATTAATATTGCTTATATTTTGTGCTCTCTAAACATGGGTGCTACAAACTGTATACATTTGTAGATTAACTCTGTCTTGAATTGAATGCCAACGCTCAATATAACCGTGAGCCCTCCATACTGGTCAGCATTTGTAAAGCTATGACATTCTAACAATCTGTGGATGTTATATAGAGACGAAGCTCAAGAATTAGTAATCAAAACTGCCATTTGGATTTAGAAACAGAACAATACTGATATGCTGTATAATTGAAAGGGATAATTTCATGATTTTCCCACATATTCAAGACATAAAATATGAGTTGCTTGAAGTTATGGTTTTCATGCCTCTCAAATGTCAAAGGCATTGCAGATCGCACAACTGAAACAAGACCAAGCAAGAAGAATGATGAAATTCCTGCCATTGTAACATTTTGTCCTGTATCGTACTGTTTTGATCCCTATGTGTTTTAAATCTTCGTGATGTGACTTCTCTAAACACAGGACAACTCAAAGAATGTATCATGATTCGATTTGGGAATTTGATTTCAAGTATGGTAACTTGATTTCATGGACATGATACTGTTGGTACATCTGCAATAGCTTTTAACTTGTAATCTACTTGATAATAATAATACAGTAATAATAATAATAATAATCTGGATTTATATAGCGCTTAGTCGCTTATTACAAAATACTGTCTTTACTCTCTTAGTGCTTTAGACATACTATTACCCCATTCATTAAATTCATTCACGCAAAATGTGCACCATCTCCACTCCCTACCCCGAGTATTCCTACCATATGACCAATAAGGGCATATTCAATTAGTTTTTACATCCAAATTTTTGTAGAAGCCTGTTCTTCAATCAAACCATGTGTACTCTTGAAAGAGCAACTTCTTTTAGAATATTACTCATTTGAGTTTAAACGAATTATGATTGTCTTTATCTGACTGTAAAGTTTAAGATTACTTGGTAATATCCCTTTTTCATTTCAACATTTTGATTGCCATGTGCATTAGATCTTAAAATTAAATCTGAAGCAGGGTTCCATTTCCCAATGTGCTTGTTTGAAAATCATGAAAAAGATAATCAACCAATACAATATAGGCCCATCAGGAAAACCCTCATAGAGCTCTTCTATCAAGCTCTTCTGTAGCTTTAGTCGGTTAATTTTTGTATCACAAAATTTCAATTGTGTGTAGTTCATCTTGAAGCTTTTAATACATACCCTTATTCAACCATTCCTTTTCAAAGCATGTACACATCATTAATTCAGTTGCTGAAATTGCAGATATTTTCCACACTTTAACTTGAATGGAGTTGAAGGCAGTGAATTGTATCAAGTTATGGAAAATTAACAAGTCTTTCTATAACAAAACAACAAGAAGCCAATCTGATATAGCACGGCTAAACTCCTTTCAATTATTAGGTCCAGAGTGAAATTTGGTGAGTCTTCAGTATAATTTTGGATATCCGTGTACACGTGGACTCCTGTTATTATCAAGTCCTAGCAATGACAGGTGGGATGCATGAAGCAATGAACTCGTTGTATTCCAAGATAATCAGATATTCAAAGGATTCTTAATGCAAGTGTACACAATGTGAACTATTGCATAGAATCTTGTACACATTATGAACTATTGCATAGAATTTTACCCCATGCCACTAACGGTTCCAGCAGCATAATGATCACCAGGACTGCTACAGAAGATGTAAACCTGTACTGTTTCATAGTCAAGATGGTGCTGACTGCTTACCGGTATGTGGAATCTTGACGTGGAGGAAGCTGTGGGGAGTAGTTACTAAACCATCTTATATTGAACGGAGGCACACATTTGATATTACACTGTTACCAGGTACCCATAAAGTTGGAATAATTCTTGTTCCCACCTCTTTTATGAAGTAATTGTGATGATATGATTTATTCTTTAGATATTTTATAGTAATGATTAAAAAAATTCCTGTCAGAACTTTACTCATCAATCAACATTGATCAATAAAGATATAAACTGTATCTATCAAGAATTAGTCATATTACCACACTCGTGTCATGAAAAGAGGTCAGAAACTTCTCCAAACGTTCTGGGTAACAGTGTAGTTCAATAGTAGACAGGCAATGAAAACGGTGCACAGGCTAAATCATTTTAATTAACATTGACTATGTGCTCCAACATGTGCATTTTTGTTCATGTCTTGCTTTTGGCGCTATCCTTTAAAGCCCTATTGCTGCATCAACAACAAAATTAGCTGCAAGGTGACTGGAAAGATTCCAAACAAGTATAAATACTAACAAAACCAGAGGTGTAAGACTGACTGCATAATCGCTAAATGCATTCAACTCCTTACTTGTGAGACCAGTAACACGCTTACATGTGTATGTGTGTTTTTTTAGATGAAAACTCACCCTCCAGTATTTATACCCGTGTATCATCAATTGTAAAGTTGTACATAACAAGAGACTAGATACACTCCTTAACATTACATTACATATTGTGTCCTGTTGATTATTGTGCGTGTTTATTGATGCAATATTGTTACTGGTATTTGTGATGCTATGAAATAAAGCATTTTTTATTACATGAAATCATCAAGAGCTGTAATTTTACCTTCATACTACAGTAAGGAGAGTGTATAGTGAAAGCATAGTCTGAGGTCTGCAGCCCACAGGGCTTTTTTATACTGAAGATGGGGCTTTCTGTAACTAGAATCTTGGTAGTTTTATGTTTTGAATCTGCATGCAGATGTATAAAATCCAGTTTACTCTAGGAATGTAGGCCATAGATGTTCAGTCTAATAAGCAACCAATCAAATTAAAGATAAACTCCAGTTCTGGTTTAAAAAAAGAAAATTAATTCTCACAGAATCAAACAAAACTTACACTGAATGCTCAAGATTACAAATAAATGACATATGTGCCAAAAAATTTTGGAAGAAAATGTATACTGGCTGAGTAATGAGCATAGAAAGACAAGGAAATCAAGGTAGTACCAGCCCTGACAACATCTGTGTTGTCCCATATATAGCTTTCTGTGTACAGTGCTTGTTACTTCACCAAGACTCAGTCAAATTTATTATGATTTTGATGACTCCAGAACCTTGCAGTGCACACCAATACTTACATGCTACATGATCAACTGTTTCTGATCCTTTCCACACCTTTTCTTTCACAATGCAATCGCATTACCAGTACTAGATTATCTTTAATGTAGCATATCTGTAATGACTGTAGATGCATTTGAATCACTTAAGGGCAATGTTCCTTTATGCATACATGTATTATGTAATCTAGCAAGTGAACAAAGCTGTAATGTGAACCCTCTCCCTCTGCTTATCTTTCTCTCCCTCTCTCTTTCTTCTCCTTTTCCTACTCCACATCTCTCACTCCCTCCCTCCTTCTCTCTTCTCTCTCTTTTCTCCTTCCTTTTCTCACATTCTCTCTTTCTCTATCTCTCTCCTCCTTCCCTCCCTCCTCTTGTCCCCCTCTCTCTCTCTCTCTCTTACACACACACACATATAAATACATTAAAAAATACTTCATATAGCTCTATAATTCAGTTGTTTTCAAGGTTTTTATACATGAACATTGATCTGCAAATCGTGAATCATATACATTAAAAATAGTAGCATCGTTTCACACATGATTATTGGTATAGACAGAAACATGAACAAAATCATAAGACCTTTAACAACCCAAATTATGAAATGTATTATTTCATTCTTTTCTCTCCCATTCCTTTCTCTCCCTCTCCTTCCCTCCCTCTTTCACTCTCTCTCTCTCTCTCTCTCTCTGTCTCTCTCCTACTACCTATCTCATCCCCACCCCCTTTTTCTTTCTTGGTCTGCCTATTGCTAAAATGTACCATAATGTAAATTTAATTTGGCAAGACCACTAAGATATTGATTATTAAAAATAAACTTTTAAAATTCACATTATTTTCTAAGAAGCTCTGATGATCAAGAAATAATATCCATTTTGATCTACATATAGTTCTTGAAACAGACAGAATCTATAATTAAAAAATTCAAAATATACCTGTGAGCAAAGGTAAAAGTAAACAAACTGAATGCGAATTACAAGATAGGGGACGTATAAAAACACTACCGTTATATGAATACAAAGGGCTTCAAAATCATTTACACGTATGATTCACGACATAACAAATCATGCATATGTTTCAAATATCACCTATTACATTATACTGTACATGTATTAATATTTCAATCATTGCTATAGGTTTCAAATATGTTCATAAGAACCATGTGCATGTATAGTACGAGTCTTAATAATCATGGCGGCTTTGCTCATCCCATGGTCGATCCTCGAAACACGCGGAAAGTCCTCTGATTGCACAGGAAGTCATTCTGCACGCTTGTGTTGCCTTCCCGTACAACAATATAATCAGAGGACAATGCTGCGGGAAGTACAGTGTTTGCAAGTACAGGTGTGTATATATGTTTACATACAAATTTACATATTGCATACAGAGAGATTTTAGGCATTCAACTGGTATAACCTGCAGGCATGAGATTGACTCCTGAATGCTTATCACAATTATTAAAATGCAATCATTAAAACAAAGTAATAAGTGAACATGAAATTAAGACAAAGGCTTCTTCCCCCTCCCCTCCCCTTGCCAATTCAGAAGACCCTTTGATCAGAGGATATTCCAACAAATCATTCTGACAGACATACATATTGTTGTCTAACTTTACTTCATCAGGTATCGACAGTGTACATATGAAATGACAAACAAAAGCTTTAAATGATTCTAGACCATATGATCACTATCTACAATGTCTTTTGCTTTGTAGGTGTTCTGATTATCTACAAGTTTAATTCCAAGAGGTGGGCAGGGCCATATTATATATATTTACATTTTCAATAAAGCGACACTTGCAAATAGTTTTGTTAGCCTTTAAAGCACACTCATATATCAGAAAGAATTAGACAATATATTAACATATGTAAGACATACAAAGTACTTTCATAGTGAAACAGCTGTGAATGAAGAACAAGAACCATATGATACATCCAATAGACATACTCCAACTCAAAAGCGTACTATTGTATTACCCGCATGTGTGTGTGATTGGCACATTGAAATCATTATTGACTAATGGAAGTAGTACTCCAATTGTGAATGAAATTTGAAAACCAGAATAAAGTGAATATATTTTCAGAATAAGACAGCAGTGACTAGGTGCATGCAAATGTACAATAATTAAGCCAGAGAGTCATCATACATTGCAAATACATATATTGTATCACTGCGCATCCACTTTTCGCTAGGTAAGATTTTATAAATGAATTAGGATGAGGGTATGTGAAAGTTTATATTGGATTTGTATTCCCTTTGTCATAATTTTCATATGATATGTCCAGGTGCATTCTGTTTTACAAGCCTGTTCTTTTTTTTTCTTTAGATATCCTTTTAATCCATTATTTTGCCAATTTATGTATATATAATTATAACTGCTACACGTCTTTATACATGTTGAACGATAAATAAATTGAAATCGACATTGAAAATTTAATTGAATATACGCTACATTTCAGACAGGATTGTTGAATTGCCCAAATAGCAAAGAGGACTTGAAATTGCCAATTTACCCCTCATGCTGCTACAACTTGGACCCCCTCCTAAACTATGAAACTCTGATAACCAAAGTACAATTTCAAAGTCAATGATTTGTATAAAATTTCAGACGTCTCATCACCGTAAAAGTAGATACATATATGTATATTATAATGTCCCTGTTATTTAATCTATTTGAATTTACATATTGCATTAAGACAGATTTTAGACAGTCAACTGGGCGTTGTGGCGTGTGCCTGTAATCCAGCTTATAATGGAAGTTACAAACTGATTCAGCTGAGGACTCAGGTTCGAAACTGAGTCACGTCTTTCGGATGGTGACGTTAAAAGTCAGTCTCCAGACGTAAATATTCATGTCTGATTGATACACGTCTGTAAGAAATCAATTACACATACACACACTAGGAGGAATATACCGGTGTCTCACTGAATTGTTTCAAATTGAGATGAAAAGAATAATCCTCTGGCTCTAATCATTGAATTTCAAGTACAGTCAAACCTGTCTATAGCGACCGCCCAAGGGAAACACAAAAAGTGGCCTTTGAGGACAGGTGGTCTTTGTAGACAGGTTCCTTTAGTACATGATTCAATGAGAAACTATTTTCAAGGAAAACAACAAATGTGGCCTTTGTAGACAGGTGGTCTTTGTAGACAGGTGGTCACTAAAGCAGGTTTGACTGTAATAAAATTATGAAATGATTCCAAGATATTGTATGATTAATAATTATCACATGCAGATAAATAATTTGATCAAGGCACAAGAACACTTTTATATTCCAAACACTCATAATTTTTGTAGTCATGATAATCCTAGACGTACAGATACCATTTGAATCGTGTAACTCTAACATCTTAGACCTCAACGAAGCTGACTTTGGTATGTACAATGTACTTGAAATGTGAAATTATTGTCTACATCTAAAGAAGCAGGGAACTGGTGTAATATTGATTGTGAATTATTAGGTGGACGAAAAAACATTAGCGACATTGTCAATATTTGACATAAAATATTCATGATTGTAGACAATGACCGAATGCATGCATGTAGATTAAACTCTGGCTTTGACTTATTAAATCTATGCAGGACAAAGCAGCAATAAACGCACCATGAAATTAAAGTTTTCTCATTTAATCAAATTACAGGTCTATATAATTTACAAAATAATCAATTTGCATAGTTCAGGTGAAGCAGAGTACATATTATTCGTCTGGAGCAAGATGGGCATTAATTCTGAGTAAAATAATAAGAGTTAATGCCCTTCTGGCTCCAAACAAACGATATCATCTATTACTACTGTAAGTTTACTCCATAGTACATGTGAGTTGTTTTTAGATTTGCAGAGATATTTCATATGTATCTACAGTATATTTGTTATAACCAACATTTTGCAAGCAACAAGCAACAAGGTAAATATTTATAAATTGAATCCATGACTTTTTTTTATTTTGTATGAAATTTGATGGACCCAGAAGGAAACCTTCTAATATCAGATTTACATATGATCTGTAATATATTTTAAAAATAACCTTCCATGAATATCTTAGCTGCCATTGCATCCGACATGCCCTAGAAAAGCCTCAGACAACAGGTTTAGAGGTGGAATTGTATTGAATGCTGTGATGATACATCCAGACAGTGTTCAAGGATCAAGATTCCCATTACATGAGATGTTCATAAATCTTGTGTGATAAGTGATCAATCTCTTTGGTGCATAACCAAGCCATTGATACATTTTGTATATTTGTTTCCTGTATATAGGAACCACCCAATTCCTGTTGGTGATAAACGGATATTGGCCGGTGCAATATAGTTCTATATCCTAAAATTAACTCAGGAGGAAGACATGGAAGGATCAGGGCACATATTCTTATATGCTTGAAAGAAGTCTGTGAAATCCACATACGGATCAATCATACCATTCTCATCTACCTTTGCCTTGGGTTCACGCCCATTGAAATCAAAAACCCTCTGAGATTCCTCTGTACTAGCAGTAGTAGAATCTGTACAGCTTGATGTCCGAGTGTTCTCTGTATCTTCTTCCGTGTTCTCCACCTGCCCCTCATCCTCTTCTTCATCATAGGCAGGGCGGGGTGTGTGCTGTAAGTCATCAAAGTAAGGCTGGGGAATCCCCGGCTGAGGGGTCCGTTCACAAATCAACTGTCCCAGAGGAGAGCGCTGCTGGTCGATGGGGGACACAGCATTGTTGTCAACCTGGATGTACAGCGGCGTCATCAACGAGTTTTGAGAGTCTGTGCGGATTCTGTTGGCTGATGTGATAGTGAGTCTTGGCGGTTGCGGCGTACCCAGCGGTACTTGGGGAGAAAATGGTACCGATGCGGAAGTGTACGGGGCTGCTGGTGCGGGGCTGGACATGCGATTCCCCAAAGGGAAATTGAAGTTGCGGACGATGAGAGTGATGTCGTCTCGTTTCTGACAGATGGCCATGCGGCCCCCTTCTGACAGGTAGGTGTCGTGATGCTTTCGGACTACTTTGTCAACAACAGCTTGCGCAACACCGCTTAAGGTCGCCTGGACCTCAAACTCAGCCATGGCCATGTAAGCTAGGTCCAGGTTGGCTTGAGAGGTGCCCGTAGCTTCAATGAGTGACTGACTGAGACCATTAGAGTACATCATCAGGAATCCAGTCATGTTGGTCACATCCAATCCACCTATTATGTCAGGTTCAGCTAGAATGGGCTCACTTGAAGCTTTGCTGTAAGGAAGGTCAAATACAGGGGTTTGTAATTCTACCAAAATATATGATTGGTTATGAAATAGGATGCAAAAAATAAGCCCTTCTTCTAAACAGTAACACATATCATTAGTTTTCATTAACCATATCATGACTCGGCTTTAGAAAAGCATTGTCTGAGGGAAATATCATATGTTTATCAACAATAAAATTAACATATATTGACTAAATCCAGATATATGTACATGTATCTCTCACAGTATCAATTGAAATCTTGAATAAAGGAGGACTCCAAAGAAGGCCAGAGCCAGTGTTGGATCATTTAATTTATTCCTTTTTTTTAAAGGTAAAGACCAGTCTGGGAAACGCCCCCCTCTCGACAATTTGCCGGGAAACTGCCTACTCATTTATATATTTGGTAAATTATCATATAGATCCGGCCTGGGTGGTATCACGAATGCACTTCAACATTGAACATTTTGGCATATATTTCTGCTTTTTTGCAAATTTAGGTTGAAGTATTGCTTTCTAAACCTCTGAAGGCAATATTTAAACAATATTGAATGGATATTTTGCACCCAAAACCCTTGAACCGCAATTAAACCACTACCAGTCTATATCTTTAAATGGTATAAATCTGAACAGAATAATTTTATCCCATGCCTACCATAGCAGTGTGTTCTCCTTGTATCCTCCCTTGACCGTGTGATTACCGATTGTCCTAGTAGCCATCTTGTCTCCTAGGAGCTTGTTAGACTGTACGGTGTTGGTGTCCAGACCTAGCTGACTCAGTCTCAGAAGCTCATCTTGATTATTGGTGGTGTGGTCCACACTCAGCTGTCTTACCTTGGTGGTGTTGTCCGGTTCCAAGGTGCAGAGGAGAGCTCTGGAATCACCTGTGGTGGGAAGCATAACAAATAGAGGTGTCGTGGTCGGGTGGATTTTTCACTGGACTGTGGATCACAAGATCTGCGGTTCAGGTCCCGCAGCGGCACTAACGTCCTTTGGCAAGACATTGATCTACATTTACCACTCTCCACCCAGGTGTTAAATGGGTACCCAGTAGGATGCGAAAGCTTATGTGGTTAGATTAGCAAGTGTGAGCTTGTAAAAATGGCGCCTGACTGGAATGCTCCCCAAGGAGTGGAGAATGTGCATACATTGGGTGCCGGTAATCCTGAATCCGATGACAGGGGGAATAATATATATCTGTGAAACGCTGTGAGAGGGACTGCGGTCATGAAAAGCGCTATATAAGAATGAACTATCATTATTATGAAATAATTGGCACAATACTGTAAAACAAGAAAGTTTTGTGAATAGGCCATTTTCGTAATGTAACAGAATGTAATGCATACACTTTTGTGAATTGCCCTGATATCAACTATTTCATTCTCATGATACAAATATTTCAATTGTCAGTATGCAAACTGCATATATTGCTTGTTGTTATTCTCATTCTGTATTCTGTATTTATGATTGTTTTTAATTTATTATGATGCCAAATAAATCAAAATTGAATTGAATTGAAGAGAACTAAACTCACCTACATTCGCTACATAGAGCTTATTAACATGAATCAGAGCTACAATGGCTGACGTTCCCCCACTGATATCTGCCGTCATCGAATGGAATTTCTCCATCTCTTCTGGGTACTTCTGGTAAAGCTCATAGTCACTCACACCCTATTAAATCATATAGAAAAAAAAGGTACATTCAACTTTCCTCCATCTTCAGATTAAAAGACTTCAAATTTTGATGTCATTTATGTATATCTACATGTTACATCCTTGATCACATGCTGTTAGTAAATTCTCAGTGAGTACTAGAGAAAACGAAGGCATACATGTATCTGTCTAAAACATTATTCATGGTTTACTGCCTATTTTCTGTCCTTAATTTTCCCCTCCCTCTATTTATATTTATATCCTCTTCTCTCCTTACCTCCTCCACCGTGTCCACCTTTTGCTCCTATCTTTCTCTCTCTCTCTCTCTCTCTCCCTCTCTATCTCTCTATCTCTCTCTATCTATCTCTCCTCTCCCTCTCTGCCTCTCTCCCCCTCTCCCTCTCTTATTTTTATTGTTGCCACTCAATCTAGTCCCCTTACGACCCTTTTCTCTCTTTTCAACCTTTAAATGTCGACTTTTTTCTTAAGTTTTCCCTATTACTATGTAATTTATACTCATGCTTATTGTTAATGTCATGATCTTGTGTGAATTTATGTTCATTATGTGACTTATCAATTATTTTGTAACTTCTTTGTATTTTGTTTTATGTACTGCCAGTGGAGGCCAATTTTCTATGTTTTTTTTTAATATGGACCAATAAATTATCTATCTATCTATCTATCTATCTAATGCTATTTTATTGAGCAACAAAAGCAATGCAGAAAGTAAAAAGACATGCCAATTACCCAGTTTCCTAACAGCCAATACCACCATCACACTTCAAATTTTATCTCGATCTATCGATCTATTTATCGTGATATAACCGTTTTTGAATAATTAGCAAAATATACCAAAAGTGTGTGTATAATATGGTGTCACTTCCCCTTTCACAAACTCATTAAACACATGGTTGGTGTATGTAAAAGATGTTCATGTGTGGATATATAGTCGTTCATGAAGAAGGCAACTTGACGATCACTCCCGATCACTCCATAACACTATGCCAATCGACATTATGCTCCTGTGCATATGTCAGTGTGCCGCCCTCTATATACCCATTCTTGATCAACTTTAGCACGCTTTCCCTGGGCATCATTTTAAGATGAACAGACTTGTAAAAATTGCACCAAAAAAACTAACATCAGGGAGAGAGAGTTTAAGATTAGCTCTCTCAGCGACGACATGATCCAGAGATTCAAATAAACCACGCTCCACCGTCACGAAGGCCCTTAGAAGGATGCGTTTCACCTCAGCATCATCATGTACTGAGCTCAGCTGGCCCAGGAGGAGTTCTGCGGGCAAGCCTTGATGAGCGAACCCCGGGGCGTATATCCCATCGTATCCATCAAATATGGCATACAAGTAGTCATCTTGTTCCGTCCTGCATAAGGTCGATAGAACAAGAAATTGTGAGGTTCTAAACTGAGAATTATAATTCCACAGCAACTTCCAAAGGCACAGATCACAATCAAAGTTACCTTTTTTCCCTGAAAACTAGTAACAACCCTGCATGATGTTCGACCAAAATCATATAACTGCTACATCTGAGTGATGTTAGCAGTTGAGGTGAACATACAAACAAAATTAAACCATTAAACTGTTGTTAACCTTTTTAACCCTGCAAATGCCATCTGATAATGTTGTTATCTCCAATAATGCAACAGTACATAGAATGAGATGGGGCTTGCTTTGCTTTTGATATTTATATTTCATATTCATTAGCCCTCCCCCCCCCCAAAAAAAATAAAAATAATAATAATAATAATAATACATTTATATTAATTAATTAATGAATAAATAAATAATAATAAAATATTTATGATAAATACCCAACATTGAGACATTTGGAGAACTATCATTTCAAATGAAGATGAAATATATTAGGAGATCTAGGGGCCGTTTCTCGAAACCAACTCTATGACAGTAATATCTTTGTCGGCGACCTACGGAGATGTCATGAAGTGGATAAACCGTTTCACGAAGCCATGACAGACAAGATATCGA
>BEXV01000738.1:28770-39187 GCA_003118195.1 Hemicentrotus pulcherrimus
TACAGGCAAGCCTCTATTCCTATTCTGAGTGTAACATCGCGATCGCGGATACGGATGCTATCTCAAGAAGATAGCCAAATTTAATCGGCAAGACTACATTAACGCCACTCTGCGCTAGCTTATCTCATTTTTTCGTACATAATCTTATACAAATACTGTAGATTTTATAGCGCATATATCACAGAGTAAACCATACACATAAGGTGCATTTAAAGACGCACGCCCGCGCGCATATACGTGCGAGCTGGAAAAACATCAACAGCTGGAGCTGTTTGATATTGGTTGAGGTATTATTAACACACTCTAAATATTATCTCATTTAGAGTAAACATTGGATATGGACCTTCGATCAGTTTTCAGTAATCATTCTACAGAAGGTTACTCAGTCGGCCATGTGTCTGGTAAGTGTTATGACTGTCCGTATAATTAATGATTTATCCGTCAAACCACCTTATGCCGTTTGTGATCACATGAAAATATGCACCGGCGAAATACTGGTAAGCGGCCTGCGGTGGCGTCAACGAGTGGCATGGCGGTGGTAAATCGTGGAGTGACGGTGTGTGGTGAAGGCGTAATATGTGTGATGTTTGTCTTTTATGAGAATTGAGATGCACAACTGTAGCGTAGATCTAGGTCCATCTACTTGAAGTGATTATTCAAAAGTTGCAAATTGTCTTTGTGTGTTTCAACCTCCATTCAATTTAGTCTAGAGTCTACTCTAAAACTCTCCACACTCTCAGAACCATTGAGACATTTTGTCATGTTGCCACAACCTAGCTTGGGATTGATTCTAGGCTCCAGCAATTACTGATGATGACATCATATTTATTTGTATATTTGAGTCCTTTGTTGAAGTGACTTTAATTTTGGATAGGTAGTCCATGGTAAGGGCATGGTCTACCGTACTTTGAATTTTATATTTCATATCAAAGTGCTTTTTATTCAGTAACAGATAAGATAGGGTTGTTATTTTGTTTGGTTGTACATGTACATGTATGTTGCATCAAACCCTTGCCTTTTCTCTAATACACTTGATCCTATGAAGACCACGAAATATCAATCTTGGTCTAAAATGCTTTTCTTGCTATTTGCTACACATCTTTAGATATCATTCATTAGGGATCTATGTTTTTTTTCTCCGGAATTAAACGAATACTATAAAGTAATGAAACTAATAATAGCCAACTCCTTTGATTATAGGCATGAACAGAAAGACAAGATCTTTTAGAATTTCAAATGTGATGCACAATATATGTATTTTTTGTAATTAACCAATGATTACAAAATTTTCCCCTTGATTAAAAAAAAAAGAAGATTAAAATCAGCTTTTATTTCAAGTACTAGTAGACATTGCCAACTGCAAGAGCAGTAAGAAAGCAAAACAAAAGACACATTTTATGTTTGTAATAGAGATTAGAGAATACATGATATCAGAGTAATTAACCAGTTTCATATGAAAATTTTGTATTCTGTCGTGTCAAGTTATTCAACTTTAAAGATCAAAAGGTTATTTAACTTTCCATGTCTTCAACTTAAAAAATGGTTAATTATATTTGCTTTAATCTCATATACATGAAAGCATATTTACAATTGTAGTTTTTTTGTGCGGTGGGTAATGATAACAGTGATTGGGCTAAATAGTAGAAATAGCCTGCCATTAGTCCGAGAATCATTTGGACGATGGGGCAAAAATCTAGGTTTCATCTTAAATTAACCTATGATATTCAAACATATCTGAGGGGTAGAATATGAAGTTTAATTTTGATTACTGATCTGATACATGTACACACAATTCTGATCAGGAATTGTCAAACTTTATATATCGTTGAATTCAGTAGGCATCAGGAATATTGTTTGAAGAAGTTTTCTATACACTGTAGTTAACTTTTATCAGTAGTCTTGGTAAACTTGGTTGCTAGCATATTTTGGTTGCCAAGGACCAGTGAGTTCGTACACTGTAGCTGGACATTACCAAATTAGAGACCCTGAAAACAATCTCAAAATCTAGAAGAAAAAAACAGAAGTCACATTCCTGTTTCTACTGTAAATGTATCATCATCAAGCTTTATTAAAATTAAAGTCAACATTTTCTCTCTTATGAGGGGTAACTGATGATCCCTTCCTCCTCTTTCCTGACCATATGTTTCCATGAAATCTTTTGTCTCCCTTTTCCTCTTACATGTTTAGCATAAACTTCCAGATCCCATACTCTTTTTACAAGTTCATCAGGTTTCCTTCTCAACACATGACCCATTAATCTGAATCCACTTCTCTTTACCACTTCTACCACAGTTTCTTCCAGACTCAACATTTCTATGAGCTCCCTTGAGTTCTTTCTATCGAACAGTTTCACATCATACTTTTCCATATCATTTCTCTTTCTGTTCTTGTCAAGATTTCTTTGTTTTTTACTGTCATCAAATTCTGTTTCCAAGATTTACATTGTACATGTTAGGTATGGGATGTTGACTTTGTTTACCTTATGTGAAAGCCTGAAAAGGATCCTTTTTAATGAGAAGTTAAAATTATAGTTAATATTTGTATTGCATTTAGAGGTACTGCTTTGTACATGCTTAACAGAAATGTTGTTTGTGGTACACTTGACCATCATTACATGTATATGAGCCAACAATCTTTGACGGAATGTACTGTAATATTACATGCTTTCCAAAGGATAGTGTGTTGGTATATATCGCAGGTCAAAGCTGTCAAAATATTAAACGATTTGAGTGATTTCTTTTCCATAATTTGTGTACTTATCCCTCTCCCAAATGCAGCTACTCAAACAAAGAGAATTGCACACTTGATTGTGATTACAATTGTTTAATTACAAACATTCTGTAATATTATGTCCTATTTTTACACACCTACATACATGTAGTTGTGTTTTAAAGATTTACATTCAGGATATACCAGTAGACGTTTTTAGGCATTGAGTCCCAGGTTGAAGTTAATAATGCAGACACATGTACAGTTGTAAGCAAATTTACTTGAGCAATTTTCTTCAGACTGCAGAGCATGTACAGTTAATAGAGTAATTTTGAAATACATGTACATGTTAAAGGGTGCTTGTTTTTAATACACACTTGTTTTTTAAAAAATACAAAAATTGTACATCAGTACATACATTTTACAAACTTTGCTAATTCTTACAGTATGAGCAAGGATAATAATGTTGTACTGTGAATCCAATTCTAGACCAACCTTCTGAACTCTCATTTATCTAGCACAATACAAAATAATGGGGTGGCAATCCTTAAAAGCCAAGAAATCAATTCCTTGAATTTAGGGGATAAGCTGGGTTTTTCAATGGCTTTCAGACTTTTGTGTCTATTGTGTGCAGAGCTCTTCAGGAATCTAGTTTGTATTCAGAGTAGAGCTTACCAGTAAACAAGTATGAGTAGTTTAATTATATGGAACTAAGGACATTTTCTCCACATGTATATGACACAGTTTGTGTATTTACATGAAGCTTTATAATTGAAAACAGTTAGCTGCATATGTAATCTAGATTCATACACATAACATTTATTTTGGCAGTCATTTTCTGATCACATGTTTAGGGGTTTTCAATGGCTTCTCAGCCATAGTTTATTCAGGACTGACATAAAATCAATCTAAAGCTGGAAGAGGAAATGAGGAAGAAAACAAAAAAACAAATAAAACATTCTTCATTTCCGTCTTAAAGTGTTTCAATCACCAAAACATATACTCAATGTGTATGCTAGTAGTTTGTATGTGGTAAAAGTTACCATCTATTCAGAATTTGAGCTTCAAATTTGACTTCTGAAAAAAAGATTTTGCAAGTTTAAATACACTCGTATTTCAGATAAACATGACCTGTGAGTATACTCAATCATATAAAATAGGCAATTGGATGTAATGACAACAGATATACATGTACATGTACTTTTCAAGAAACATGTTGTTGTGGGTTTTAAAAAAAAAAACCCTTTCTTCAATATGTACAGGTGTAGATGTCCAGTAGCACATTTCAAACTGCAGATCATTGATAGTGTTCATCTTCTTCTCAAGTCACTACACAAATCTGATCTAGTTGAGGATGCAGGATCTGTGAAGTGTTGAAAGCATACCATGTACATACTGTACATGTATACATGTACATCACATGTAGATGTAGGCTACTACTTTTCTTTGTTATTTTCCTATCTTTTCATGACTTACACTAATAATGCACACTGTCCATGTAAATAAATAATGGCACAGTCTGTATCTCCATTCTCCATGAACCTTATTCCATTCCTGTTTACATGTCATGTATGGGTACATATGTACATGTATAAGTATGCTATGTACATTATTTTGTTTTATTGCATAGCTTCAGGGACAACTTGTGTAAAGAATGAAATACCGGTAGTTAATTCATGCAGATGCCTGGTAGCCACATTTGTCCCCTAATCTTAGTTGATTCAATGCATCCTTTGACTAGCTCACATTAGATTGCTTAAATTCGAATGTATTACTTAAAAAACACTTTACAGGCACATACATGTACATGTATGCCTGTACATGTGCATGCATGCTTTGATTTACCGGTAGTCAAGATTGAACTATGAAGATACATACATGTATATGTAGGCAACACAATGAAGCATATTGAGAAGAAAAAAGGATCTACTACATGTATATACATATATATTCACAAAAAGATATCAAACAATACGTTAGGAAATTCATAAAAGATTAATACATTCTTATCCAAATGTGTACCGCTCTCTCCTTTCTAAAACATTATGACATCACCCAGTTTCCATGGGAACCAGTCTATAGTTGCTACCAGCTATACATGTAAGTAGGAGTAATTTATCCAGCACAGATGGAGAAAGGTTTTGAGGGAAGCTAGGTGATAGAGGAGCTATGTGTATTATGATACACTTGGTAATGCACTATCGAGCTAGCGAGCATAGGCCGCAGCTTCATCTTCAATGCACCCTTTGGGAAGCTATTAAGTGAGGAGAGAAAGGGAGAGAGAGAGCGTTAGTGACGCAGTGCTGACGTACATTCGAGTCTCGTGCCTGCATGCTAATGCCATGTGATTTCTCCGTTTTGAGAGGAATGATGTACATGTATGACGAGTCAAGGATTTCTACTGACGATGTGTTACTACATGGATGAATTTTCCTGTAGACATGTACATATTCTGGTCTAATCAATTTGGATTGGACAAACTAACATATTGAAATACATTTGAGAAATAAAAAATTAGAAAATAATAGGATGGGGACCAAGTGTGCAAAAAGCATGATTGTAATGTCTTTTTCCTCCCCAACTCTAACATCTTGATGTTTTAATTTCAAATAAGCTTGATATTTCTTGCTTACATGCACAAGTATAAGTACATTTTACATTTAACATTATTTTTCAATTGTTCTCTTATACTAGTGCGGTAATGTTCCTTTTATTCTGTTAAATTGCTGTCAGTGTTATATATTACAGCATGCTGATTACATTGTGCTTTACTTAAGTCTACTCCATGTAAATGTAGAATAGTATATACTGAAGAAATTATACTCTTGTCTACAATACCTTTGATGTATGTTTGTTCTGTTACTCAGAAACACTATCAAATCCAATTACATGGGGGAGAAATTCCTTATAAAGTTATCAGCACTCTTATCCATCTTTAAATATATGAACAGCAGAAAAACATACATCGGTGAGACAGTGTTATGTGCTTGAGATAGTCCTACATGTACATGTACCACATAACTAATTATCTAAAACCAGGATGTATACATGTAGAGTACAGAAGCTGTGACGTCATAAAAATCTTATTTTTAGTATTTCTCAATTTTTTCTTCATTTTCCGAAAGAGCATAAAAGATAATGTCCAAATGTCGAAAACCAATTGAATATGTTAAGTAGTGGCTGAGATGTGACTATCTACCGTAAATCTCTGTGTATAAGACGCACCTCTATTTTTTTTGGGGGGGGGAAATTGTTTTTCTTGTTTTGTTGTTGTTGTTGTTTTGTTGCCGAAAACCCACGCGGGAACGGACCTTCATTTTACATCGAGGTGCAGTTGAAGTTGTGAACTTGTCACAAATACCGTAATAATAATAGGCTTCATGATACCAAGTGTCCCACACCAGCCTCTTCACATCACTTAGCAGCACTAGCAGAAGCACTGTGTTCTATGCCAAACATCAATAGTCATGCATTACTTTCAAACCAAGATGACAGACAAAGTTGAGTGTTGTTGTAGTTTCTGAGTGGTGAGTCAACACACTGATTACTGAGCTGGGAGACATTGCCAGGCATAGCGCCATAAATCAAAACTATAAAAAACAAAAAAAACTTGTTTTTTTCTGTACCTGTGTATCAGACGCACCCCCGACTTTCAAATTTTTTCGGCGGCAAAAAAGTGCGGAGATTTACACAGAGATTTACGGTAAATAAATATATGTCCTATGGGAACTCAGTGTTATATGCTCTGGCTCCTAGTGGTTAGGAGCCAGAGCATATAACACTGAGCTCCTACAATGTATGTGGAGTATATTTAATCAGATGGTCACATCTCAGACAATACTTAATATATTCAATTGGTTTTAGACATTTGGACATTATTTTTTATGCTCTTTCAAGAAAATGAAGAAAAAATTGAAAAATTCTCAAATTAGATTTTTGATGACGTCACACTTCACCACTCTATATACATGTTTGCACATTAAATGTACAGTATTGAGTAGCATTTTGAAAATTTAGTTTAAAATGTGTCTACATTTATTAATCACGGTATACACGCTGTATGCAGTGTTGCTTTTGGGTGGCAGTAAAATAAAAATGGGAGGTCGACTTGGAATAATTAATTTTTGAAAAGCGGCACCTGTATAATTATGTGCAGGAGGGAGGGGAGAAGGGGAAAATAGGAAGAGAGAGAGGGAGAGGGAGGGGGAGGGAGAGGGAGGGGAGAGAGAGTGAGAGGGAGGGAGAAAGGGAAAGAGAGAGAGAGAGAGAGAGAGAGGGGGGGGGGGGGGGGGGAGAAAGAACAATAGAATTTGAGAATACAATAGAAGTGGTTGAGAGGGTGTTTTAAAGAGCTTGATTTGTACATATTTTTTAGCTCCATTGTACATCTTTCTGTAGGTATACTTTACACATGTAGGATAATTGTAAAGTGTGATCCATCCCCAATTGCCCCTAAGATTTAGTGGTACAGCCTCATACATAAAGGTAAACGATTGGGGTGGGGGCTCTGTTAGTGATGCATGGCTTGCCCCCTCAAATACAATTGATGCTGTTAATATTCATGCAATAAAAAAACTTTATTTGGATTAGTTTCTTGTGGCATTCATCCATGAAGAATGCAAATATCAGTGAAAGAGATCACAATTCAGACGCGCATACAATGTTCAATAATGTATCTAGGTCATTCAGATTTTACCTCTCCATTTTTTCAATGGGATTCCTGTTTGTGGTTACAATTGATGAATTCTGTTGAAAATCAGATAATGTGGAACATTAGGTACATGTATGTATTCATCAGCTAGAGATTGCCAAATAGCCTGCTATTTTGGATTTGGGGATAGACCCAAAGTTACATGTACAAATGGCGTTTTCATCAGCTCACGACTCGAGCTCGAGATATTTTGCTCAGCGTAGTGCGAGTCTTCAGGCTGGTGAGGACGCACCGGACAAATAGCAGGATATTTTAGCCCAAGATATCTTGGGATGATTAATCTCGACCAAATTTCCCGCTAATTGCAACTGCTGGCTGATGAAGACGCAAATTAACTGGATAATTTGCGATCGGGATAGTTAAAAAAGAAGGTTATTTGGCAATCTCGATCTGATGAGGACAGGCCTATTGGGAAGTTGTAGATCTAACCCAGTTTAAAGACACTGAAAGCGGGGAAGACTTTGTGGGATCGGCAACACACATGTAGTTGTGAAAGGGTGCATGATATTGTGTAAACAAGCTTAATATGTTGTAGAATGCAGATGTAACGGCCCGGCAATAACACAAATGCTTGAATTAGTTTAAAGGCAAAATATATACCGGTACTCTTGAATTTTGTATATATTCAAATTTGTAAAAGAATGGGCTCAACATGATTATGACTGTTAAACATGCAGTATCTTGATTTTGGGGAATAGCAGATTTAAACAAATCACATAATTTGAAGGGGAAAAATTGCTTTACATGTAATTTGAAATGCCATTAAGGTGAATCAGTCACTTTTGCACATGTACCCTACATGTATGAGATCTTTTCTTATGCTCATGTTTGGCACAGCTATCCCAAAGTATATTATGTTTCCTTTCTTTTTACACTTAGTTGTTCGCCAGTAGTTTTATATCATATACACCTGTACCAAAATTTATATGGCAGGGAAATTTACATGTATTTGTAATTGTTTCAAACATTCACTGTAAATTTATTTTTTATTGTCTATCAGTAGCAAAACTCAAAACTCCTTTTAAGGACATATATCGTACTTGCCAACGGAATCCACTGAAGCAAAAAAAATAGAATGTAATCAGTTTTTTACAGATGGTTGTTTCGCTTTTTTTATTTTCCTTCTTTGTTCATATTTCTGTGATTGATCAAACAAAGTTTTGTTTTGTTTGGTAACATTTTATTTTCAATATTTAAAAGGTGGAGGTTTTTTTTTTTGGAAGGTGGTATGTGAGTGTGGGAGTAATATGGGATTGGCAATGTGCAGTACTCCTGTGAAACAGCTAGTGCATGGACGTAAAGAGGGATACAGGGAATGTGAAAAGTTTGTGGTAGTTTTTTCTTCTTCTTCTGATAGTTAGCTAACTCAAATGGTTGTTCAATTCTGCTTCTGTGCATGTTTTGGCTTTTGATTTCATCCACAATATTGGCGAGGATTGCCTTGATAATGGAAACTGTCCAGTGGGTAATGAGGCTCGCATATTGTCAGCCCTATCCGTTTGAAGGTAATGCAATTTTAATACTTTTAAAAATATTTTACTTGACTAATCAAGTAAATTTCTATACTTTCATGCAGGTTTCAACTGTACATGTACATTGTACTGTTTAAAGAAGGTAGATGAAGAGCAGATGAAGTGTCGGTACAGAAAAAATTTCTACGCCAAAAGTAACATATACATGTAGTTTCTGCATACTGGCTTTCCTACTCTGTGCTTATAAATACATGTACATGTACATGTAGCCCTACGTCGTGTATTAACTCTATAAATACAAACATTAACAGGATTTTTTTTTTTTAAAATATTTTTTTTAGGGGGTGGGGGGACATAAGGTAGCATCAAATTTCAGTGTAGATGATTACACTGGAGCATCCTTCAATGAAGCTTACAAAAATGTACAGATTATGCTGCAGCTGCGGACCGATATAGAAACCGCGTAAACCCAATATTTGAAACTGAGAATGTGAGATTAATGAGGGCTTGCTGGTACATGAATATATTTTTAGCGGAAACTTCTAGCGGTAAACCCATATTCGACCTTGTTACATTCAATTCTGAGTGTAATACACGTACATGTACGATGTATATTATGTATACATTTATTGGATATTGCTGTTGATGTGCAGGGCTGCACACATCTCATATTTTGTTATTCAAACATCTTAACATATTTCATAGGTTTTTAAGTATGTTTTAAAATAATTTTCTCAGACCTGCTAAACTTCACCCTAAAAAAAAAGTTCCAGATCTCATTCATCTTGTGACATCATCTGTCAATCATTAGTGAGCTAACAAGAGACAGTGGTATGTAGATTCCATGACATTTGCTCTGGCGACAATTGCTCCGCTGTAGATTTCATACACTAGTCGAATGGCTAACTTCAACCCTGGATTCAACACTATACCCTACCCTAAACCTAACCCTAAACCTAACCCTAAACCTAACATAAAACCCTATCGAAACCCTAACCCTAACCCTACATCTTAGACGAAATAAAGCCCGGAGCAATTGTCGCAGGAGCAAATGTCGTGTCACCGGTATGTAACTTCCCCCAGCTCAGCACATGCTCACAAAAGAATTGCATTCTTTCTAATCTAATACAATACCTCCACACTACCTTTCTTTTCCTGGTGATGATACATCATGTCTGATATAGCAACTCTATGCTGGTATTGTATGGTTGATTGTAAACAGGTGGTCACTTCTTCAATTCAATTCAATTCAATTCAAGGTTGATGTGTCACAGTCCAATGGCTGAATTGGTCATGTGTGCAATTAATAGACATTACATATTTAAAACATAAAATACTGTTACAATTGATTTGTCCATATTGAAATATATATAGATATATATATATATATATATATGTATAAAAGTGCGAGAATTCTCAACTCTGACATGACAGCGGGTGTTCCAGAATATGTAAGCGTGAAGAAAGTGGTCTAGGCTACGTCTCACGTTCCTAGACCACTTTCTTCACGCTTATATATATATAT
>BEXV01000738.1:44118-60397 GCA_003118195.1 Hemicentrotus pulcherrimus
TCTCCCCCTCCCCCATTTCTCCCCCTTTCTCCCTCTCCCCCATTTCTCCCCCTTTCTCCCTCTATCCCTCTCTTCCCCTCTTTCCCCCTCTATCCCCCTCTTTTCCCCTCTTTCCCCCTCTGTTCCCCTATCTCACCCTCTCTCACCCTCTTGCCCCTCTCCCCCTCTCTCATTGTCTCTCTTTTCTCTTCTCTCTTTCTACCTCTCTCTTCTCTCTTCATTCTTTTTCTTTCACTCTCTTGTTTTTCATTTATCTTGCTCCATCCCTCTCCTTTCTCATCATCTTGTTCTTCATCTATCTCAATATATCACTTTCTCTCTTCATCTCTGTCTCTCTCTCTCTCTCTCTGTCTTTCTCTCTCTCTCTCTGTGTCTCTCTCTCCCTCTCCCTCTCCCTCTCTCTTACCCCATTCTCTACCTCTCTCTCTATATGCTATATTAAACAGACCGAAGATGCCGGTGCTGTAGGAGATTTTCGATACGACGAGTTTGGATTCAGAGTGGAAGTGGAAGGTAAGTGGGTGTCATTTCTATTTCAACTGCCTCACACAATAGATTCAATAAAAGGTGGCTTATTTATTCAACCTTGAGTTCATGTTGGATATTACAGATTGCAATCAGTTTGGTATTATGCCATATGTACAGGTACCAATGTGTTCATAGCACTGTACGACTCTAATTTAGGCTTTCTCTCATGAACTTTGTAAGTGGGACTAAATCTATACGTATGTTGACAACTAAATGCTGCCAACCTGCTTTCAGTGTATGTTCATCGAAAAAGGCATTGTATTATATTTAACATTTTCTCCTCAATTTGAATTGAAACAAGTACAGGCTTCCCTATCACCTATTTTTCACTAATAAAGACATTTTGTTTTCACATATTTTTTTTTTAATTTAGATTTTGATAAAGGCAATATGTTTTGATACATACACCACCCAAAAAAATTAATGTTGAATTTGATAAACGATTAATCTATACCATTAAATAACTTCTAAAAATTATGATTAAAAAACTACTGTAAAATAAAACCAGAAGATTATACAAAAATGGATCCCTTGTTCACTTCCAACTTTACCCAAATAGACAGCTGTGATTTCAATTCAATCACAATGAACATACTCTACAATACGCAAATTCATGTACACTGATTTTGATATTCTGCACTGCCAAGATTCCACTTCTATGTTTGCTAGTACACTGTTGTGAATGATGATATTCAGTACATGCACTAGAGCATGAAGATGACACTGGGCAAGCATCTGCCACCAATTATGGCCCAGTATCGCTTATTGACGATTAAAGCCCCTCTGAAGTGTCAGGAGCCCCAAATTTGCTTTTAAAAAATGACGGCAAAATTTCACCTAATTTGTGTAGTGATGTGAATGAGGATGTCATTTTGGACACATTTCTGCAAGGATTTTCAAAACAAATATGTTTGAAGTGGAATATGGGTGAAAGAATACAAGATTTAGGTTTTCTGGCGTACAACAGAAAAACCCAAATTCTGTATTCTTTTATCAATAATTGTTTTCAAAATATTTTTTTTTNAATTTTTTTTTTTTGGGGGGGGGGGGGAATATTTGCAGAAGTGTGTCTTAAATAAATTTTTTTTCTTCACATTATGATACAATTTGAGTGAAATGTTGCCATCAATTTTTTGGCAAATTTGGGGCTCCCAACTAGGGGCTTTGTTTGATCTTTAGACCAGGCACTGAGACCTCGCCTTTCTGATACTCTGTAGTAAATACTAAGATGACAACTCTTTGATTGTGTAAGCTCATTGTGCGTTATAAGGAGAAACACAACATCATCAAATCAATGTGGTGCAAAGAACTTGCAATCTTTTTCTTCAATAGGCAAATGCAGAAATAATGGATTTGGGGTCAAGCTGAAACCATAGCAAAGTTTAAATATTGGACTAAATATGTGTACTTGTATGTCTTCATTGTAACCTGGCATTTTGAATACTGATTTACTGTAACGATATTGTAAATATACAGTTACATATATGTACATGTATGTAGTCTCCATGTATTTAATTTTTTAATTTGATTTGAAGTGTAGGAACGGATCATATATAAAGTAATATGCATAGTCAGTTTAAATCACTATTATTGCAAAGGGCAGAAATATATAATTCAAGGAAAATTTGTGTGGGGCTTTTTGAAAAAATATTGTATGGTGAATAAGCTGTGTTGTGCTTTATGAAGAAGGAATTTTCAGGCATCAATGTATATTAAATAGCTTTCGTAGGTGTATTTTGACCTTTCCTTTTTGTGATTGTTTGCCCTAATAAAAGACCGATCTTTCCCTTTGTGGCGTTGCTTGCAGACGGCTTCAGATATTTATTTCATGAGAAATTCTCTATGACAATGCATTTCTTAAAGACCATACCAGAACTGAAAAAAATAAATGGATGAATTATAAATCAATGGAAAGCTTATAAGCCATAGATTACAATAATATCAATCATATGCCATTTTAGTGTCTGTCAAACAATTATCAGCTCTCAAAATCTAAAACTCTGAAGAATCAGAAGTTGTCGACCTAAAAACTTGCTATCGACTTGAGGTCATCTTATGTAGAGTACACATATTTACAATGATGAAGTGCAGCTCGTTGCCTCGGCTATATACATGTAGGTGACCCGTAATTTTGAGGGGTGCCGAAAAGGAAGTTTTAATTTGCTTTTGTGCAATAATGAAAGGGTACATACTTTTTATATCTCTATATTTGTATTCCACATTCATTCACTTTTCCATTTACATCGTATGTCAAGTTGTATTTTCATGTGATGGGGTCTTTAACCATTCTTCCTGCTCATTAGAAGCTTTGCAAAACCGTTGACCTTCTATGTCTCATTATGCCTTTGGAAGAAATCTTGTAAATAGGAGCTCGGGCATAATAACGGTTAGATGGAGATGACATTTAAGATCTTACATGTAAATGTACATGTACTGTTAAATACAGTTTATATGCAGCATGTATCCATCAACTTTTCTGACTAATAAAAACAAATATATTTCTATCAATGCAGATGCAGCCGAGCCTAACTCCAGTAAGCTCCTGAGTGAACCGTTCATAGAAGACCCCCAGCAGAGATTGAAATGGACAGCATACTTTGAGTTTGCTCACAATAAAGAGGTTGGAGATCTCACATGGGAATCGGTAATATCATCTTCTTCCATCTCGACTTTAAAGATTTTAAAGGGTTAAAACATATAAAATAAAGAATTCAAAAGATGTTTAATCCAGTTTAAAAAGTGTTACAACTGCAAGATCATAGATGGTAATAAAGATGATGAACAATCCATTTGCATAGCTGCCAACTATTACGAAAAAATGGGTAATTATTTAGATTTCAGACCTTTTAAACGAAATTACAAATGCACCTTCAAGAATTACGAATTGAAAACGCACATAATACATGGCGCGATGGCATACTCAAACTTTAATGGTGAGAATAATATGACACAGGTGAGGAAATGGGAATGCGATCGTGTTATTTGAAGTAGATTGAATTTTGGTTTGCGCTTCATGAAGCAAATTGCATTGAAGAAAAATTATATATTCCAAGTTCTATCTTTACATCATCTAGATGGACACCCGGTTACCACAGACGGAGAAGTTACGTTCGCTGGTCCGAGAGGGCATTCCACACAGCATGAGGCATCAGCTGTGGATGAGACTCTGCGGTGCACAGGAGAAGAAGAGTAGCAGCGAAATGTCATACAGGGTAAGTAAGGCTGGCTCCCGGGGTATTGATCGGTGAAAGCCACAGAGGCTGTGAATTATTGATGATTTAACAGATTGGATTCCTGAAAGTGACGAATGCTCATGACTCTCGTGCGTACGAGGGCGATAAGTCGTTATTCATTTCAGATACCAAAGTGTGCACCTTTCCAGGTCAGAGCAACTGATTTGAAGATGTGCATTAATTCATTCATATGAATTGAGAGGAGACGATTGCATTGTAAGGTCAAATTAATGATAGACAATTTGATTTTCTATATAGTGGGAATAAGTGGTACCTGTAAAAATGAAGGATACTTTGGAACATTTCAAGTAGATCTCAAAATGTCAGTTGGTTAACAAGAGTCTACACTTTCTACTCAAGTATGTCTGCATTGTGCGTTTGCATTGTACATTGCTTACGGGCAATGAAGTGTATTCATTACTATTTAAATCCAGAATTGTATTATTGTTATAATTATTAGGTATGAAATCAAGTATAAAACAAACATGCTCACACTATCTTTGATGCATAACATGAAGTTAGACAAAACAAAAATTCTGCTTACTAAGCTATCTACTAATGCATCTATCTTCTTCTTACTATATTACCATTTAATAAAGCATCTACTTGTCTGTCCTTGTATGTAGTCATGTCACTATCTACATACACCTGTGTAAGCTCTACCCATGTTTTAGTTCATACACATATTTACACGTATCTATCTTTAGATTTTTGTATATCATAGGAGATCATCAAAGCCAGTTCCAGTGACCAGTCTATGGCAGCCAAGCAAATAGAAAAGGTGAGAATATATTGTGTCAACACAGACATACATGGAGTCTTTTAGACACATATGTGGCAGCATGTATATTACGTTCATTCCTCATGCTCTAACACGATGTAGATACACAGTGGTCTATTGAAAAGCAGATATACTCCCCAACTTCTTTACCAATTGTATTTAGACACAATGCACGTAGCATATGTCTACTCTCATCCAAATGTTTAATTGAATTAATTTGTATTTTATGGTTTAATGATGTTTGATCATTATAAGCTATCTTCATGTAGATTTGAAACAAACAGGAAGTATTTTGAATTTTTTCTACTGCCATCAAAACACTTAATTCCAGTTGAATAGATTAGCACTTATTACTTTTCATGAGCAATGCTGGAACATTATCTCATATTGCTTTGTTTCAATGAATTTTTGAACAGGACCTACTACGTACGATGCCCACCAATGCTTGTTTCTCAAACCAGAAGAGCACCGGCGTTCCAAGGTTACGAAGGGTTCTGAGAGGCATCTCATGGCTCTATCCTGATATAGGCTACTGTCAAGGAACAGGCGTGGTAAGTAGAAGAGAAAAGGGAAAGATAGAGTACAATCAAACCTGCTTTAGTGACCACCTGTCTTCAAATACCACATTTATTGTTTCCCTAGAAACTTTCTCATTGAAACGTGTATACATGTAGGCACCTGTCTACAAAGACCACATTTTTTGTTTCCTGAGAAACTTTCTCATTGAAAAATTTATCGGCACCTGTCTACAAAGACCACATTTATTGTTTCCCGAGAAACTTTCTCATTGAAACATGTATAGGCACCTGTCTACAAAGACCACATTTTTTTGTTTCCCTTGCAAGTTTCTCATTGAAACATGTACTATAGGCACCTGTCTACAAAGACCACCTGCCTGTAAAGACCACTTTTCTTGTCTCTCTAGGGTGGTCTTTAAAGACAGGTTTCACTGGAGTATACCTTTATGAAACAGTGAAACCTGTCTTAGCGGCCACCTCCTTATAAAATTTACCTGTCTGTGGTGGCCACTTACATAATATCCCTCTAGTAGGATATGTGTGTTGAAGAACCTGCCTGGAAAGGTCACCTGACTACAGTGGCCACTGCTTGTATTCCCTTGGGTGTCCTTAAAAGACAGGTTTGACTGTACAATGAAACCTGTCTGGGTTACCCAAGGGAAACACGAACAGTAGCCACTAAATTGAACAGGTGGCCTTTCCACACAGGTTCTTGTTTGAGAGATGAGATAACAACGGATAAAGGACTATACAATTGAGGTCAAAGAAGAGCGAATTTCTTCCGAGTCTTATTAACATACTAGGGCCACTTCCAACCTGCCACTTATCCAATGATGTTGATTGAAACCCTCTTGCACAGCATTCGTCCACTGCCCCTTTTTATCATTTGTTTTTTCAAAACCACCATAGAATCATTGTATTTTGTTTACATGTAATATCATTATGCGGGATTTGTAAGAGACCAAATCCTATTGAAATCAGATGCTCACAGCGCACTTGTGCAAATAAAAAGCATCTGTATTTTACATGAAAGAACGGCTGAAGTAAAAAAAGAACATGAAAATGAAGGAGAACTATTGATTATATGTTAAATCAAACAGGACTATTATGTTTTCTGTATACATGTGTAACATATATGTTTGATTGACTGTTTTTTGTCCTTCAGATTGTCTCCTCATTGCTTCTGTTCATGGATGAAGAAGATGCTTTCTGGATCATGTGTTCAGTCGTAGAAGATCTCGTACCTCCGTCATACTTCTCACATACGCTGCTAGGTGTACAGGTAAGTCAATGGTTTAAGACAATGCCCTAGTCACACCAAAGAGACCAACATCAGAGGGACAGATTATATTGCTCTGGATGTCCTAAAGTCAGTTGGTTTGGTGTGACTGAGGTATCATTTTGTATTTTAAATGCTTTCTGGATCATGTGTTCAGTCGTGGAAGATCTTGTTTCACCATCATACTTCTCACATACACTCCTAGGTGTACAGGTAAGTCAATGGCTTTAGACAATGCCCTAGTCACACCAAAGACACAGACAGCAGAGTAAAAGATTATATTGCTCTGATGAATGTCCTAGTGTCAGTCCGTTTGGTGTGACTGAGGTATCGTTTCTTATTTTAAATGCTTTCTGGATCATGTGTTCAGTCGTGGAAGATCTTGTTCCTCCATCATACTTCTCACATATGCTCCTAGGTTACAGGTAAGTTAATGGCATTATACAATACCCCATTCACTCCAAAGAGACCAACAGCAGAGTGACAACAGACCAAGTAAAAGTTAACATTGCTCTGAGTGTCCTAGAGTCAGTTGGTTTGGTGTGACTGAGGTATTATTTTGTATTATAAATGCTTTGTAAATCTTGTGTTCAGTGTAGAAGATCTTGTTCCTCCATCATACTTGTCACATACACTACTTGGAATTCAGGCAAGTTTAAAGCCTGGTTCCCACATGACCATAAAAAACTGTCTTTAAAAATTAGATGGGCCGGTAAAACAGTGGCATGAGTGTAGTATGCCTCGTATTTCTATAGTTTGTAATACACTCATGAGTTGGTACTTATTTGGACCTTTGTTATGCACAGATACTTTTTTTCCCTCACCACAACCCCACTTACTGTTCATTTATATGCATAGAAATAGAAAGCAAAGTTTTGCTGTGGTGAACGACATCCATTAACCACATCATATCAAAACAAGCCTCCAGCGATTTTAACCAAATTTTGCATCTTGCATTTTGCATCTTAAAAATAATAGAATATTATCAGGTTTGCAACACTGGTCAGTCGTTATTAAATGTGTGTTCAAGCTGTTTGTTTGAATTCAACTTCAAATATAAAGGCTGTTGTCATGCATAGATCAGTCCTAAAACAAATGGAAGAATGCCAGAGAAACTACAAATGGCATGTTCTGTTATTGACTGTCAAGATTGTGTTGATGATTTGATGGTTTTATGTTTATGTCTTAAAAGTAATAGAACATCATAATGTCTCATTACTGTTCTATGCGTTCAGTCATTACTGTGTGTGTGTGTTTAAGCTGTTTGTTCTAATTCAAGTCCAATATAAAATCTGTTATCATGCATAGATCGGTCCCAAAACAAAGGGAAGAATACCACAGAATCTACAAATGTCATGTTTTGCAATGGTCCTCAAGATCATTTGATGATGTGATGATTTTATGTTTCTGTCTATAGGCTGACCAGAGAGTATTAAGACAACTGATGGTCAGCTATCTTCCAGAGCTTGACCAGCTACTTAAGAGCCATGATATAGGTGAGTTGGACATTGTAACATCTGAATCAATTAATTCAATTGACCCTACCGCAAACCTATGACCCTACCGATGTTCGACGGTAGATAGCAACCTTCCTCCCACACAGGTCAGCACAAGCGGAGATACGATACTGGGGAAGACGATAAGACAATGTTTCTTCCGGCTTCTATAGAGAATGTTCAGAAGTCTCGACTCATTCCTTATTTTACTCTAAATTGTTCAGGTTTCCTGAACTCCCTCGATCTGTGTATGTTCTAAATGTACTCCTGAAATGTTACATGTTTTCTGTTATTTTGCAAAGGAAATTATGGTTCCTTTTTTTTTCTTTTTCTTTTTGCAATGCACATTTTTTTCGCAACATACATGTAAGCCTTGTAAAAGTCGTTTATGATTTATGAAGAAAGACATCAAATCTTAACCTATAACACTAAATATTTGTTTCTTCTCCCCTTTATATGTTCGTTCTTACAGAGTTATCCTTGATCACACTGCATTGGTTTCTGACTGCGTTTGCCAGTGTTGTTCATATGAAGGTGCTACTCAGAGTCTGGGATATGTTCTTCTTTGATGGATCTATCGTTCTCTTCCAGATCACACTTGCCATGTTCAAAATGAAGGTAAGGGCTTCCTTAGGATTTGGTTGGATGTTGACTTTCAATTATATTGCTCCAAAGATGTCAAATCATGTGTCCTCCACTATCATAAGGAGGAAAAAGTTAGTTACACTTTACATTTTCACTGAAAGTTGACATTTTCAAGAAATTACCTTATTGTAAATCCAGAAAGGTTTGTAAAATAACATTTTGCAGATAGTTCATGACGGCCGTTTTGATAGCAAAATTTTTAGAACAAAATCCCAATTATTTTATCGTTATAAATATAACGTTCGTGTATCTTGACCACTTGCAGAATTTGTGAAAGTGTCATGGGTTTAAAGGTTTCTGGTTTACAGAAAGTAATAGGCCATTAGCACATTTTATTTTTGAAGGCAGATTTTCAAAAAAAAAGAGGGATTAATGTGGGATTGTGGTTTGTGGGTTTGAATCCTGTTCTGTTGTGTGTTTATTTAGGCAAGGAATTTCATATACATTCAATTCTCTTTACACAGGTGTAGTCATTGCTGAAGTACATGAAATGTCTTGTGAATGAAATAAATGTAGATGGCATATGCCAAAATTAATTCCAAAATGAAAGTGTTAAAGGGAAATCCAACCTTTAAAAGCAAACAACTCTAAAAGAAAGCAGAACAATTAAAGAAGCAGACAAGTGAAAATTTGAATGAAATTGGACACAAAATAAGAAAGCTATTTTTTTTTTGAACTTGTAATCACTTTACGTATGAGAACTTCAAATTGGCAGAATTAGTAATGTAATATGAATTAGTAATATAGTGCTGGACAGCTTTCCCACTTATTCCAACATACAAATGATTAATTTTGTTCTTCTTCTTCAAAGTGTATGACTGAGGAGGATGTTTTCTCTTTAGAGGACCTACAATAATAACATACTATCCATAACATTTGTATGTTTGATAGGAGGAGGAGCTGTTATCGTTGGATAATTCAGCTCAGATCTTCAATGCCTTGTCAGACTTGCCAGGAGTAGTGGATGATATGGATAAACTTGTCCAGGTAACATTCATTCTCACTTATCTCTCATGTTCTTTATAAAAGCTCTAGTTTTGTTACTATTGTTCCTTTTGATTATTGGGCAAGTCCAATGTGTATGTCCCATATGCTACCAAGTATACTGATTTGTAATATAGACTTGTGACAATAAATTGACATCAAACTGTCATTTTATTTGATACTTTGTTTGATTCATGCTCTAGCAGGGCTTTCTGCTTGATACAGAGGTTGGTATTACCATTTGGTAACATATAGGGCAAAATATCTTGGACTATCCTTAATTTAAACTTCTCAGTGTTAATCTTAATCTGTTAATGTATTCATATTTGCTCTGTATTATTAGTAGTACTGTTATGTTAATTATCTTTTGGAGTATTACATGTATATGTATTATTATAATTGATAACATATATCCTATTTCATTCATGTTCTTTTATAAGTATCATTATTACGATAACGTGATATTGTAATGAGCAACATTTTTGTAACCATTAAAATCATAATTTCATTGCTCTCATTTGCTGCTTTAACACTCATGTGCCTTTTACTTATAAATTCAAATCAGACATTGTCCACATATCTATCGGGAATGGAGTAACATTAACTCTGATGTTTAGGGATAATACTGTCATTATGAATACCGTAATTAACGTTGTATTAACCGCCCTCGTGTATTAACCGCACCCCTCTTTTTTGGCCTTTAAAAAAAACAAAACAAAACAAAACAAAACAAAACAAAATTTTTAGACGACGGCGGGATACGACCCCGGACCGTCACATGTAGATTGACAGCCGAAGCCAGCGCCTTAGACCGCGCGGCTATTGCGCACCGATGCCTTACCCAGCAGTTTTTTGTAATCTATACATTGAAATGGATTCAAATAGCGACTTCGCGTGCTGGATGCGATCGCGCCAGGTCGTTAAACGGCCCCTTCTTTTACTTTTGCAATGTTTTGGCACAAACTTAGATCAAGATCTATCGGCCGATGCTGTTTTTGGAAGATTATTTTCGTCTTCATGTCAACAATGCAAGATAAAATTGTTGGTAAAATGTGTGGAAATGTCCTGTACTAATCGTAGTCCCCTATGTTCAAATTCGTGCTGGTTTTGACTTAGTTTTTGTTTTGTTTTTGGTTGCAACGTGTATAAACCGCACCCCCGACTTAGACATTTTTTCGGCGGCAAAAAGGTGCTGTTTATACACTGTTAATTACGGTATTACCAATTTATTTACCAACTGAAAAAAAAAATTTTTTATAGTACATGCATATACACATTTTTTGTTTATGCATGTACATTTAAGTTACAAGTTCATTTGTAAGGGTTTGTCATACTGTTTACACCATATACTGTCTACACCATAACAAACTACATTCTATCATTGCCATGGTGATATCTGATGACGTACATTTATTACTTCCTGCTCATTTACATATGAATGGAATACAACACCGTAAAGTGACAAAAGAATCACCAGCTGTCTATATTTATACAGTGTGTTATCAATATAGCTGGGGTTTTACACTTGACTGGTTTTAAATACTCCATCAACCCTACAACCCTGCAGACTTGTCTGCATCAGCTTGAGTTTGCCAAATATTACCCGCTATTCTGACTTGGGATATTATCCAGAAGCTCCAAATTGGGTCTTACCCAGACCCATACACTCATCACAAAGTAGCTCAGACTACCGAAAATTAGCCCGCTATTTCCCAAATAGCGTGATATTTTGGAAACAAGACCCAGATTTCTCAGGATATTTTCTCAACCAAATACCCCACTAATTGCAACTGCGGGTTGATAAAGACGCAAATTAATTGGTTAATTTGTGATCCGAGTATTTATAGCAGGTTATTTGACGAACTCAAGCTGATGAAAACAGGCCTATTGTGTAGGCTTTGCTTCTCTTCTCTCATATTCTTCTATCTGCATTAGAGTTTTATGTACAAAGTGTAATAATCAATCCTCAGTCTTAGATTACTGGTATCAATCTGTTTACCCTGTAATCTCTATAAAGCATTTTAATTTCAGATGAGAATAAATGTATTTGAGAGCCCTGTAGTAATCCAATGGTACAATCCGAAATTCTTTTAAAAAACTGTAATTCCAAATCACCATGTACATTGTAAGTGCATTGTTTTACTTTTTATATACTTAAAGGAAGTAAATAAAAAAGAATATATTTCAGTGTGCTTGAATCATGACTAGGTTATAGAGTGTCAAAAAGTGCAGCCAGATGCTAGCTTGCCGGAATTAATTTAAATCAAAGTGTTATGGTGTTGGACTATTCCATTAAAGACATGAGGAGGTAATTCTTCATCTACCAGTCCATTGAAATAAAAATTTGTAATGTGTGGAATTATTCACAGTATTTATATTTCTCAAAAAATGAAAGAGGAATAGGCCTACATACAGTATATGAGCTGTACATTCCACTCTGTAACCCAATTTATCATTGTTTTTATGAAGAAAAATGATTTAAGAAGTAAAACTGTATTGTGACGTTCATAAAATGACTCCAGTATTTAGTCTGTATTCAAATTGAAAGTATGATACAAAGCGTCACATTTTCTACGATTTTGAATGAATACTGACATATTGATATACATGTAGTTTCACCTATTTCTATGACTCTATTGAAAGAAAAAATTGGCCTTCAGAAAAGAAATAAAATTCATGTTCTGATACATTTGTACCAGTTGATATATCAAACATAGCACTGTAATGCCATACATTACACATACCTGGTACATATGCCATACATTACACATACCTGGTACATATGCCATACATTACACATACATATGCAATAAAATGATTCGAGGCTGACATACCTGTATTTATGATTGTTAATGTAAATATATGCTCAGTGGTACTATATGTTCTTAAGATATATCCCCAGAGGTACCAAATGTGATTCACACTTTAATACTACATGCACATATTTGCTGTTATATATTTCGGGGCAGCATGAGTGTTAGACCTTACAAAATAATCAAATTCCACAAGTGGACTCCACACTAAAAACTCATTATCCCAGAGGAATTATTTACAATGTCAACACTGGGGTTTGGGTGATATTAGCGTAACCTCTATGTGGCATTGTCTTATAAATGTCACTGCATATTTTGATATCAATCTTTCTGCCTAGATGTATTTGCTTTACCTTCCTCTTTCAATGATATTACCAAATACCAAACCATGCAAATTTGAATAAGTGGACTGGTTACCATATCTTATGATAATGAGTGTAATATACTCTGTACAGTTAGAATATTTAGAAGGGATTATGATTTATATCCAAAGCTGACCAAGATAAAAGGGGAAGGGGCTGATTTACCAAGGCGCATGTAAGTGTCAATTCTTATTGTCAGAGGCTAATAGATAACAAATCATCGTCAACTGCATTAAAAAGAAGAAGATTTGTCTCATGCATTGTGAGCTTTGTTTTTTTTATATTTGCATATTATCTTTGTTTGAAATATATGTACTTTCATTTAATCAGTTTAACTCTGTAAATAAGATAGGTGTGGTTAGATAAATAAAATACCGACAAAATAATGAAAATGTGGCAGTTCTGGTCGATTGTTACGTGTTAAACCAAATCCGTCCCTTACCCCTTTGACATCAACCGGATGTAGATCTCGGGTATCATAGAATAACCTCTATATTTATGCAAATAAGGGAGACACGTGTCGTAGGCCATTCCACTCATCTCGCCTGCCTGTAGGTGGAAGATCCGTTGCTTTGAATCAGTGATGGGAATGAAAACAGCTGGCAAACACACAATCAGTTTACTAATTATCCTATTAGATCCACTTACATTCTTTTGTTGGTCCGTGGTAGGGTCATAGTCAGGATGAAGGATTGGTGATTTGGATTGCAGGCTGTGGATGGATTCTTAATTATTTGGATTAAATCATGGTGAACTCTAACATGGACAGCTCCAATAAACTTTTAGCTGCCCTCCAAAATAACAAGGTACAATATAATCTGACTTTTTTGACAAAATTAATACACCTGTTAAAAGATGGGATTTCATCGGGCAAATCTACATGTAGGCAATACCGATCTTGCATACAGTGTGAACTGACGTACATGTTTGTGAATAGTGTGCATTGCTGGTACTAAATTTGACATGTTTTTGCTCAAACATTACATCTCCTTAATAGTCGGCAGTAAGGATACATTTAAATATAGAAGATCAGGTGTGTATTGGACCTGAATGTTTTAGTTGTACGGTGAGTCAAGGAATTCATGACATCAAATCTAGTTTAGAAATGATCGCTTTTATTCTTGGGGTTAGATATGGTATAGTTATTTGCCATTGCTTTTGATTTATCTTTCTAGATTTTTGAAATTCTATTCATTCCTGGCCACTTATCTGTAAAACCATATAACATGTAAAACCATATAAAGTGGAAGCTGTTTCCTGTGCTGTCAACATATAAAGCACACATTATGACTGGCATTTTTGTTTGACATCTTTTTTTTTTAAGGGGGGGAGGGAGGGGCTTGAATATTGAGATTTGTACTAATTTCTAGATTGTATATAAATACAAATTGTGCTAGTTGGTGGATATTTTATTAAAAGAATCATAGTTACTTTAGATTTATAGCCATCAAGAAATGACAGCATTGCAACAACAACAAATACATTAGATATTGCTTTCCAGTATAATAACTGAACTGTTCATGTTGATTTTTTGGTTAAAATTCTCTTGTGAATTAACAGGCTTGCCTGCATAATCTGTACCTTTTTTGTGTGCTCTTGGAAAATACAAGGTTGCTTTATTTTAATGTTAATACAATATTTATGTATGGTCTTATATGTACATGTATGGCATACATGTATGTATAGTAAAGTGAATTATGTTGTGGACTTGAGGTTAGTGTGGAATATAGTGTATAGGGATAGTCTCTGTAAATATTTACTTCTAGAAATTGAAATGCCCTGAACCTGCGCTTTCAGGCCTGATAAAAACCCGATTTAAATTGGTTTCCCGATTTTATTTTATTTTCCCGATTTTTTTTCCTATTATTTTCTCTATTCTTCCCTATTTTTCCCTATTTTTTTTCTCCCAATTTAATACTCGAAAGGGGGAAATGTTGTTAGATGCCATTTTTTCCTCGCAATTCCTCTTATTTTTTTTTTACTCAAGGAGGGGGCGTGGTTGAGGGGAAAACAAAAACCATTTTTTTTTTTTTAGTGCTCACTATCACCCCTGGCTTTAAATTATACATATTTTGATAAAGTTCATTTCAATACAATTAATTTCAAATTCTACTCTGTTAGCACAGATACTGTATATCATCTGTTAAAGGACACATGAACACATGAACATTTATGTATTGTAAATACACCTGTAGATATACATGTACAGCCTACAGGTTTGCTCGCTCTAGTAACATACAGTGAAAATATTACTACTTTTACAAATGTACATTGTAGTGCACATCATTGAGTTTCCACAATATTTTTAAAATATTTTTATAAATTGTGTTGTTTGTCAGTCTTGTTTCTGTTATGCCTTCTTTCACCGACAGTTGGCCGATATCTTCAGCTTTGTCTCCAACCTATTGGGAATCTTTTATATTTTCTTTCAATTATATGCACTTGTCAGAAATATACATGTAGCCCTCTGGAACTATCTTATTTGGTTTACCTGTGTCTTTACCTGCATTTTTTAGACATTCTCTTTTCAATGTAGTGAATGAACACTTTCTTTTTTTCTTCCTATCTTTTATTCTCTTTTTGTCTACATGATCTTTTGCTACATATATCTTCTCTACTTGGGACAATAATCATTAACACTTCACAGAAATATGAGGTGTGTATTTTGCTCTGTATTCCATCAGCTATTACTGAGAAATCATTTATGTTTTTCTCTTTTAGGCTACCATATCACCCTTCATTTAGAATAGATCTTGATGAAGCATGTCTCTTCCCTTTCATGTATATTGGTAGATTAACAATGTTTGGATATTTCTGTGCAATATAATGGAGTTACCAGGGCATGGTGATGGTGTACTGACAATAAAATTTCTACTCATTTTTAAATCTTAACCTACTTTTGCTTGATTTTCCATGCATCCAAAATATGTCTCTCTGTACTGCTTTGTTTGAAGAAAAAAAAAAATCTTTAAATCATTATTGAAAGAAAATGATACAGCATGTTGATTTACATTCCTGAAGCGAACCCCTCCTCCTGTTCACACAATGTAATAAATGTCACAGATAACCAGTGAATTGACCAAAGTGAATTGATTATTTTTTTATTTTAGTGAAAATTTTGGGCCCATCACATGAAACCATTATTTTTCTCAAGTTCATCGACCCCTTTAATTGTTCTTCAAGTTTGAAGGGGATATCCACAGATCTAGACATGCCATTTTTGTGAGACCGCTGCTCATTTCAGAGTGACTTTAGAATGGTTAAAGGTGAAGATTTAACCTTCAATCATTCCTTTTTTGTTTTGGTCTAATATATCTTGTTGGAAAGAAGGAGGACAGCATGACGTGTATTTGATCTCCTGGAAACATATATATTCCAACCAAAAAAATATTTTGAGCCAAGCTTGTACTGTTAGTACTTATGAAAGCATGCATGGTTTAGCTGGGAAAAGATACACATGTTTTGTCAGTGTACAAGTGTTTGAATTAGTCATCAATCCTTAAAATGCATGGAAAACATATATCAAAGGTTTACATTCTAATGATAATCATCTGTAGTGTGTTAAAAGAGAAATCACGGACATTGTCCTATTCCACCATTTTTTAAAGGAAAATGAAAGAGAAAGTATCTTCATTTTTTT